>CM060664.1:31999329-32261829 GCA_030686955.1 Odontamblyopus rebecca
TTCATAATCTGCTTGATTAAGGGCATCGCGTCGCTTTGGTGGAACCTCTGAACCTTCTTTTTCCATAATATTGTGAACCATCATCATCTTCTGTTCTTCTGTCACACTGGAGTCAAAAAATGCCAAGCCAACCATTTCTTCACTCAAGTACCAATGATGTACCAAGAGCAGAAACTTCATGCAGCAACCTCAAAAAACATCTCCTTTTATCCTAAATCATCTTTTGGATGCTAACATAATGCAGGGTTCTCATCGTGGTTACCTGAAACTTTATTTTTACCACGCTTTGATGAACCACCCTAACGAACATTTCAAGACCAAAATGACGAGGCTCAATGCAGCAGTTACAGAGAGAGGGATCACAATTTTTCAATGTAACGCTGATTGATGGAACCAGAACCATCACATCCAATTTGGAAAGCAACGGGTTAGCGGGTTAAGCTATGTCCTTTTAAGCAGGATGTGTTTTTACAGGTCTACATGGTTAGAATTTTTGGCAGAATAACACGATGATAAATATTTTGCTGTGTGTAGAGAAAATGATATCAAAAACTGCAGCCGTTGTGAGTTTCTGTGCGATTGGATTGATCTTGTAGCCCTGTTGTGGATCAATACATTGGCACGTTCACTTTGGGCTTCTCTGGATGAATGCAGTGTAACAGATAGTTGCTTTGTGTGTTCAGCTGCCCTATCAGTCGTCCAGCCATCCATCACTATTGAGGCGTCTCTCTCACCACTCCCATCATCCCCTTCTGCTCGGCTCTTCTGCTCATGGGTTCTGGAAATGTGCCTCTGTACTGCAAAAAGTAATACGAGTAGGTAAAAGCTCAAATTAAGAACTTTTAACTTGATTTTCTGTTATTTTGTTCTCAATTCATGCAAAATACCTCCTCGAAAACATACCTGGAGTTGTGTTTTGTTTCAGTCACACAGTGTTTTCTGTTCGAGAGAAGAACATGTGTGAATGAAACAAACCACAACTCCGGGTATGTTTGTGATGTGCTGCAAAAACTAAAGTCTAGCCAAGTTAAGGTGACTTGAATTAAGAATGTTTTATCACGATTTGACGACTAAAATTATCTACCAATAGAACTAGACTTTTTGTACTTAAAATATGAAAATATATAATAATAATAATAATACATAACACTTGTATAGCGCTTTTCAAGACACTCAAAGACGCTTATATCTTGCTATACTTAAGAAAAGCAACAACTCTTAGCACTTAAACAAGAAACAAAATCTAAATCTTGCTTGGATTAAGAAAAATATGATTCCATTGGTAGATCATTTTACTTGTAAAGCTGAATCTACTCAAGACACTCGTTATTTAAGTCATTTTAACTTAGCTAGATATATATAGCTTTGTGCAGTGTGAGGAAACAATGAAGAACATACCAAAGGAATATGTTATCTTATTCTCGATTCAAGCAGAATAAGATTTAGTTTCTTATTTTAATTGCAAATAAATGTTATTTTTCTAATGTTTTGTGTACCAAGATGTATTTTTCCACTTTAAAAGAGCCCACACTGCAGAAGCTTACCACCAAGCCTTCTTCGGTGTGCTAATAATTTTACGTGGAAGCTAAGAACTTGCCCCCATCACTACTCTAGCTTGTTGCCTTGACAGACTCACTGCCACAGCGAGATCTCTGCCTAAAAAACACTGATCTGTGCCGTTTTTTTTGGCTTCTGACAGTAGTTGACCACCTCTAGCAAAGGACTTTAGCTTCAAACGTGCCGGAGTTCCCCTTTAACATGAAAACTACCATTTCATGACATCACAAGGTGGAACAAAGCATGTGTGAACGAACAAAACACAACTGCAGATATGTTTTTGATGAGGTAATAGCATTATAACACGACTTAAAGCTCACAGGAGTCAATTTTGTGTAATATACAGTAGGACCAAAAAGTCTCATTTCATTGGTAGATTTAGCTTGTCTTGAAATTTACTCAGGTCAAGTTAACATTTTCTTAATTCAAGCTAATTTAATTGGCAAGATTTTCGTTTTTGCAGTGTGGACGTTATGTTTCCATGACGTTATTGCCAGATCACAACATACGCTTGCTGCTTTTATGTCCTATACAGATGTTTAGCTTAACAGGAGGAGATGCACATTTCCATATCATGAAGCAGAGACGCAGGCAGGGCTGTTCCATCATGCGGTAATGCTCGGATGGTGCTCGTCTCAGGCTGCATCATGCACATATAATATCTTCTGTTCTCCCTGTGTAGATATAATGGTGGTGATTTGTCTCTGTGTGTTCCCATAGAGCGAAAAGATAGAACATAAATATTATCTTATTGCTGTTGTGTGAGAAACTGACTTGGATATCTTCAAAGTGAAAATTGTTATAGGCCCTCTGTTTCACAAGGTTGACTCCCGTGAGGTTTAAGTCACATTATAATGTTGTTAGCTCATCAAAAACATCCCTGGAGTTGCGTTTTATTCACACGTTTCAATAATTCTAGTTTATTAGTCTGTCTACATTTCCAAATCTTAAAATGCTCTGTTCCGCCTTGTGATGTCATTCCAGCGCTGATGATTCTAGTGAAGGTGTTGGTTTAAAAACATAACGGAGCCCTTCCTGTATTACCACATGACATTACAAGGTGGAGTCAACAAAGTCAGTCTAAATATACAGGGTTTGTGTGTTAAATGTGGTTCTTAACTTGAAAACTACCACTACATGACATCATAAGGTGGAACAGAGCATTTGGAGCTTTGGAGATGTAGACAAATAGAGATAATAGAGATACTCAAACATGTGCGAAGGAAACAAAACACAGCTTCAGGTATGTTTTTGATGAGTTAACAACATTCTAACCTGGCCAAAGCTCACAAGAGTCCATTTTGTGTACCATATTTTTCGGACTGGACTGGATTATAAGGCACAATATCAATGAACGGGTCTATTTTCATACATAAGGTGCACCGGATTATAAAGCGCATTAAGACAGAGCGACCAAACGTTCTGTTTTCCTGTCCTGTCCTGGGCGTCTGGGTTTTTTTTTTATAAACTGAGGGAAATGTCCTGGTTTTCACTAGCTGTCGTTGGACCATTAAATTGACCAGCTCGAGAGCACTGTGCACACATGTGGTGGGGCATGTCATGTCATCCCTGATCGCCTTCACTGTGGAGCACATTCAGAAGGAGCGAGCAGACGCAGTCGGTCAACCTGCAACATGCCAAATGGGAGGCCACGCCCACCCACCCCCACTAAGGTGCCCTGGTTTTCACAAACAGAATTATGGTCACCCTACATTAAGCGAGAAGGGTACCCAGGCATCCACGTTCCACTGGCAGATCGTGGAGTAACTCGCCCGGTGTTGCCTCCCTGTCGCGGTGAATGTGTGTTCGCCTTCTGTCGTGCAACGCTCCCATGCAACTCGCAATTTAACACAACGCAACGCAATTTGACACCAATATCTAGAGGTTGGAGCTCTTTGTTTAATCCACCCGGAATGATGGCAGCACCGAATGAGTTTGCTTCACTTGGGCGTGAGTCAGCATGTCTCTTAACAAGTGCTATTTTGGGCTCTTTATACACACACTGGAGTTGGGAGGGAATACGGTAATACAGTAACCGAGGTATCAAAAAGCAGCAATGCTATCAGTTTCATTACCATCATTTAAAAAAATCTGCAGTGCATAAAGACCTAATATAATATTAGGAGCATTTTGTCTTCAGGCCGAATGACAGGGGAGAGACAGCAAATATTGAGAAGCTACGACTCTGCATCAAGCCAGAGATCCCACCACAGTCGCTTCAGACACAGGGAACAGCGCCGACTTTCTCCCGTCCGCTCTCTCTCCTGTTCAAACGTCGTTACGCTCAGAGATTTCCATCCACACGCAGCGAGGAAGAAGGAAAAAAAACCTGACTGACGCTTCGTGTGCGACGTTGAGCTGAAAAGTTTGCGCTGGAGACGTTTTATTGAACGCCGAGAGTCAAGAGGGGACGCGCAACGCTGAAGAGGAGAAAGTTCCCGCTTGAAGACGAAGTCAGACTTTCACGGAGGAGATGGTAACTTCTCCGAGTGCCGAGAGTGCGGGTCTGTCAGATACAACATGCTGCAGTGGGAAATATCACACGCCGTGGACTGTCGCCTTTTACTGTTTATTCCAGAATCTGCCTCTTCTGCCCTTTTCTTGCCTTGGCGTGTCCCAGATCATTAAATGGAGGGAGATACGCGCTGGTGAAGTTTGGTTTGATCAGAACTTGTGCCTCATCTTCAAACATAATGCTGCTATTCTGTTTCTGAATGGTTTAGGTGCAGCTACAAAATAATTCTTAATTAGTCACGGTAATATCGTATACCCTGGTAAAATGCTGAGAAGGTTTAACAGGATCAAAATTTGGATCCCGCCCAACCCTAACACACACCATAATATGATGTTGAAGCACAGAACGCATTATAAGGTGCAAAGAAAAAATACGATAATACAGGATCTTTACATCTTATTCTTTGCCTCTCATCTATTGATCACTGTTCCTATGTTTAGCTCAGTTCTTAGTCTGGTCCAGTGCACACCGCTCTGAACAGATCTGCACCATCAGCTGTGGGGAGTAGAACCTGCAGACTGGCACTATAGGTTTCTCTCATTCATCACACTCTTTGCTAATTAGATGGCAGGTCAGGGATTTCTTCACCAGAGCCGTCAAAACATCCCCTCCTATGTTTCATTATAACCCAAATGATCCCCAACAAGCTCAGAGCGGACATGCTGCTGGGTCTTTTGTGTTAAGTGGAGATGGTCTTCATCTCCTGGCAGTACTGGAGCTTTTAGATAATAGCGAATTTTCAGATAATACTGAGGTTAGTTATAGAATTTTCAAACAACAGGTCAAAAGATGAAGGTGATTGAAAATTACTGTAGTTATTTTCTGTTACTGCACTTATTTTCTGTACCTTTGTATTGTATTTTGTGTTTTTTAATGTTGTACGTTGACCTTGAAAAGCGCCTCAAATAAAATGTATTTCTGTTATTATTAATATGCAGTATAAAGGTTTAAAAGGTTCTGTACCTGTTTTTTCCCCATGTATTTGCCTTGTCCCAGTAAAGCAGGGGACTCCAACCTGTAGCTCTCCAACCCCTTCGAAGCAACTCGCCCAGGGATTTGTGAATTATGCATATTGTGCTGAATAACTCAAATTTGATTGTTTAAATGTTAAGGATTTAACAATATCTGACTCTCACAGTTCAACATTATTACAATATGCATCTCATTGTAGGTAGGACACTTATTGCCTTTAAAATACCTTGATAACACTTTGGTGCAAATCATTATTGCCAAAATCCCAATAATTAAGACACTTTACAGAGCATTTTTCATTCACTCCATACCTGGTGGTGGTAAACTACTGTTGTA
This sequence comes from Odontamblyopus rebecca, assembly GCA_030686955.1. Lineage (NCBI taxonomy): Eukaryota > Metazoa > Chordata > Actinopteri > Gobiiformes > Gobiidae > Odontamblyopus > Odontamblyopus rebecca. Next base: position 32,004,710 of record CM060664.1, read on the forward strand.
GTCACAGCTGCCCTGGAGCAGACTGACAGAAGCGAGGCTGCCAGTCCAATCGGCGCCATCGGTCCCTCCGACCACCACCATCACTCACCACACACCACTTTCACTCCTACAGTGCATGTTTTTTTGGGTTGCTGGCCGAAACCGGAGTACCTGGAGGAAACCCATCCAGACACAGGGGGAAACATGTAAACTCCACACAGAAAGGCCCGGTCAACAAACCCAGAACCTTCTTGCTGTGAGGTTAGCCACCCACTTAGCCACTGTGCCGCCATAAAGAACTGCGCTAAACCTGCACACGTATGACCTTCACTCGCTTGACCTGCATTGGTATTACCTGCACTCACCTGACCTGCACACATATGACCTGCACACATATGACCTGCACATGTAAAACCTGCACACGTATGACCTGCACATGTATGACCTGCACATGTATAAGACCCAGGACATGCTGGAGGGACTATGTCTCTTGGCTCGCCTGGGAACACCTCGGGGTCCGTCCGGAGGAGCTGGTGGAAGTGGCTGGGGAGAAAGAAGCTTGGGAGCCCCTGCTTAGACTGTTGCCCCCGCGACCCGGCCCCGGAAAAGCGGAAGAAGATGGATGGATGGATGGACGTATATTCTCTGAAAACGTGAACCATCTCCACCGCGACATACGCACAGAACAGACTCACCATCAGCATCACATCCACAATCAGAGAGAAAACACACATATATTCTACTGAGTTGTGTCTTTTAGTCTGACAGACGCTGACCGCAGCAGCACAGGGGAAAAGCTTTTTCCAGTGTTTACAGTTTATGCAAATGAGCCATGCCGTTTTAAGTTTCTGTAAAATGTAAACAAATGTGCCAAAGCTGCATTAAACACATTCTAATCTCACACGGGCTGATGTGGCTCTATAGTGGTGATGGTTTATATGTTGTAGAGTTGAGTTTATTTATGCAGATTAGTAATAGTAATAATAATAATGATAATTTTAACATAAAAACGTTAATGATTAATTGATAATCAATTGTTAAGTCTACCGTCAATCGATTAAGAACATTTTATCAAATGCCCAACCCTAATCCAAGTAGGTGATGGACCCCCAGCCAAAAAGTTACATACTGCACTTTAATTTATGTGTGGATTATTTTTCAGGATGAGTCCTTGACCAGTTTTAAATGTTCGCAGATTAGCCATCGCATAGTGACTAAAATGTGTAATGTAAAATGCATTTTTGTGCCACTGTTTGACTTTGAATTTCTACTTCGATATACATAAAGTGTTTGAAATGGACAAACTCTGAGGAAATTGTTTAATCTCCATGACGATAATATTACTATTTAAACAGACCAGAACAGCATTAGTTCAGATCTTATTCTAATGTGAACTAGAATGAGAAATAGCCGGTTCTGTGCAGCTCCTGATAAGCTGAACCGTGCACAGAACTGTACTTTGCCTCCAAGTGTTTGAGTCGGCGGCTGCTCTGGCTTTTTTAACTCCCTCCTAGTGTTTCTTGTAGTGTTAAAGGGGAGAGTATGTTCCCAGTTTTAAAAGATTACATTGGCAAACAGCTCTGAGAGAAAGACAAATTCAGTGTTCTTTCATTCCAGGGAACACGATTGCTGATTTGTTTTTAAATTATTGAGCAAGTCCTTGGGCTGTGGGCTTTGTGTACTAAGTATAGCACTTGGGGGATGATATCAGAATAAACATTTGACTGGAGGATGTGCAAAATGGAGCTAAAATCTCCTAGTAGCTATACTAGGTGTAAGAATCTTCCAGTAAACACAAAACCATATTTACTTGATTTATCAGCAAAAAAAAAATAGTATACAGGTTTTCCAAACAATGATGCTGTCAGACACTCATGGGTTCAAATTCTAACATCCAGGACCAAAGTCACACTATGTATTTGATTACCTGTGCACCTCATGCATGATCTTTTAATGATCAGCCCCAATAGTCTCAATAATCAAGAAAATCTGATAAATGTAAATGGGTGGCTAGCAGCTTCACAGAAAGAAGGTCCAGTTTCCCCCATCAACCCAAAACATGCCCCATAGGTCTTCAGGAAGAATAGCTAACCACTAATGTAGGTCAATTAAACACAATCAGTCAATTAAAATAATGTCTAAATACTAAACAATGAAGACAAAATGCTAAATACTAATAAAATACAACACTAAATACAATCAGTCAATTAAATACTGTCCCACTTTAAGTCTATGCTTTTAACTGTAGGTTTTTATCATACTTAATTTGTTTATGTTGTCGTAAGGCGACCTTGGGTGTCCAGAAAGGCGTCTAATAAAAAAAAAGATTTGCTTTACAATTTTGTGGTCATGGGAAGCTCTACAGTAGACTTAAATACCTCTTTTACCCACTTTTCGTTACTAAATGTACATATGTCTGTATCTAAACTGTAGAAAGTAGGGCCCGACCGATATATCGTTGGCTGATACTATCGGCTGATATGGGCACTCAGAGACATATCGGCTATCGGCCTAAATCTTGCCGATATGGGCCGATATTCCACATGGACATGTTTTACCTTGTTATAAACCTTACATTCTATATTATGTCCGTTTAATCCAATTTAAAGACAGATAAATGTCCTGATATGTGGCTCCGCATCAGTATTTATCTGCAGAGTCATTCACGTGCACTTGTTTACACCCGCAGCCATAGATCTATGTGCACAACACTGAGATTATATTCTTTTAACGGACGATCAGTTTGAGTCAGGATTAAAAGGACAGTTCTTAGTGCAGACTTGTGATCTGAGAGGAGCCTGTGTGAGGCTGAGTGTTGGAAATGTGTCGGTTTTGAAGCTAGTTAGCACTTAGCCGCTGTAGCTCGCACACATAAACAGGCTGTTTTCTCTTCTATTAGCGACTGTAAAGTGACTATAGTGGCCGTATATATGTTACTATACACGCATTGATATGTAAATGAGCTGTGAATAGAAGTGTGAATTATCAGCATTTAGCAGATCATTAATTACCACGGCGTTTACCGCTAAAGGCTTATAGCAGTAGTTTACTTACTTTACTGGCTAGAATGTCATGCAAACATAACATGAGGCCGACCTAATGTCTTTAAATGTGACGTAAAGAGGCAGAATAACAATAAATGTTGCCTAAACAAACCCAATTTAAAATCCAATAGAGCCAAACCTAAGTTACAGTGAATTTTTACATTACGAACTATATGACAATTATATCGGCTATCAGCAGCTCCAAGTCCCATTTTATCGGTATCATATCGGCCTCAAAAAAATCCATCAGTCGGGCCCTAATAGAAAGTAGGAGGAGTAGTAGTAGTAGTAGTAGTAGTAGTAGTGAGAATGAGCCCAACTTTTGACTCACCATGGTACGAACAAAAACATCAAACCATCAATTGTGAACTAATTTTGTAAAGGAAGCTACTAAACAAGCTACATAATTCCATATACCTTACTTCATCTTCATATGTGATGTGTTCTGCATATATAGCAAAAGTAGAAAATTCTAAACCCAACAAAAATACAGTCTCAAACAATCAATTGTGAAGTAAATTTGCAAAGGAAGCTACTAAACAATCTCGTTGACACCCCTGGATCAGAAACACCACATTTGAAAACCCAACTAACTGCCTGACCTGGTTTCTTGAGCCACAAATAACAAAACCAATAGCTCCACGCTCTACTTCACCAATCCTTCACTACGCTTCTCTTCACCGCTAGTGTGTGAACTTGATGTACGACCCCTTTCTATCTCTGGACAGTGGAAGGGCCCCGGGATACGCACTGATTACTGTCTGCTAATTCTTCACAGCGCGTGGTTTCGGAAAAAAAATGACAGCGGAGTCTCGTTGGAATGGCTAATCAATACTGTATTTATGCCCCAGTGCGGAGATGACATCAATACACGCCAGCGGACTTCTGAGGACAAGATAATGAAGGTTTCTTTATTTAGTCTGAACAAAACAGAGGAGTGGATTGTTATAGTGCGAGCTCGTCCTGTTGGAAAATGTCTTTAAATAATTATCAGTTATCAAGTACTTCGTTTAGTGGCTCTTTGTCAACTGCCAAAAGCTTTTCGACTCTGGGAACCACTTTGATCAGCATGCCCACTCTCTCTCCTCGACTTCTAGCTGCTGTAAATATGTGCCAAAGGTAAGAACGTTCAACTAGCACTGTCATGATAATGACTATATTGACTTATTGTTCAATATATGAAAGCTGGAACATTTTGTTTTCATTTATTCATTTTCATTTTTTTTGACAATATAAAATTTAAGATGTAAAATTACAGATTTACAGATTACAGATGCAAACTAAGTACTTAAGTATTTCATATTTATTTAATGCAGCTCATGGTTTTTAACAATATTGTAAATAGTGCGTAAATAGAAAAACTATAGTAATAAATGTAATTTAAATTGAGGTAACTCAAGCAGACAAGAACTAATTTGTACTAAAAATCACTACAGTTGCCACATATTATCGCTAAAACTCAATCATTTAAACATTTAAACCAATAAAATATTACCTTGTAATTACCCCTTTGGAGCATCTGTATATAAGATAACATACAGTGTTGAAATAGGCTACTGGACTTGCCATAGCACTGACTGCTGTGACATCTATGATGGAATGACAGCACAGCACATTTTCTTCTAAGAGACTGTACCTCAAACTCTCACCTAACTGTTCCTCATTAGTTGACTTGCTTCTATAGACACATTTCACTGAGAGCAAAAGTTGCAACTGATACAGTGATTCTTTCACTACAAACAAAGCCTTCACCTGTCAGACATTACACCTAGAATCAAGCTGGATGTCAACTACAAACATGTAGTTTCAGAAGTTTTTGTACTTGGGAGCAAACTTTGGTTGTCACATTCTCCTTCAAAGTAACAGTGGGTGATTTTAGATAAGGGGCATTCAATACCTGTTGCCAAAAAACTGGCGGCTGCCTGACCTGTGGCGGCTGCGTCTCCCTGAGGAAGTCTCAAAGCAAAAAGGGAAAATAAAGACCAGGGTCTCTGTACAGACACACCAGTTTCCAAAGAGGATCGAACTTCCATAAGTTTCCGTAGTGTTCTGGTGTTTCTTAAGAGAGTGAGACCTCCTGTTCACTGTGGTAAACATGGAACATTTATCACAAGAACCTTTACTGAGGCTGGCTGTAATGGGGATTTACAAGAGTCTGAAGGAGTTGGAAGAAAACAGACCCCATCAGAATCAGCACCAGTGTACTCATTACCACAAGATCCTGTGGATTTGTTTATCCAGGAACCTGCAAGTGAAATGCAGGACAAGCCCGAGGTTCCTGAGACTGAGACAAGAGGTAGCAGATGTCACCAAGGTAGAAACACCAAAGGTACTTGAGGTTAATGCAGTGGAGATAAGAGCGGGACCAGTGGTGGAGAGGACAACGGATGAAGTCTAAAGTGAACTACAGGCGAACCCACCATAAGCTCAGATCAAACAGAAGAGAGAAATATTCACTGTGGCCATTGAACTGGCCAGAGCTGAGGCTGCATCCTCTCCTATTGAACCAAGTACCATCAATGAAGGAGACACACCAAGGCAAACAGAGTCTATTTCTCCAGCTGAAAGCACCAGTTCCCCTGTGCTTCAGTTTGGGCTTACTAACTCCTACAGCCTTGACTCATGCTCTGGTCAAGAAGATTAGACAAACTCTACAGCAGAGACATGTGCCACAACATCGCCAACAAACTGGACAACAAGATCAAGAACCAGCTCATCGTGGGTCCAAATACCAGCATTAGCGAAAACAAACTCACAAGTGTTGGCAAAAGGGCTGCTAGAAATCTACAAATAGTTTATGCATCATCTGCCAGTCTTTTGGAGACAGCGGGCAGCCCTGACAATGCAGAGTTTGATTCAAATGTTGAGCTCAAGCCCTTCAAAACTGCACAAAGTCAGCCTTATAATGCTTCTTCTCTGCTCTGAGGAGGGCCTTCACCACCACCTGTTAGGATCCTCACCTCACTGACCAATAAACATGATAGACTCAGCATCATTCAGTGTCCTCTTATATTGTATGTTCATGTGTTTTATTAAAGGGCTCATATTACACTATTTTCGGTTCTATGTTAGAAGTTTCCTCGTCAAAACCATACCTGGAGTTGTGTTTTGTTTCATCCATGCACGTTTAACACACAAACCTTGCATATTTAGGATGAGTTCTTTTCTCCAACTCCAGGTATGTTTTTGAGGAGGTAACAACATTCTAACATTCATCTGCAAACAATAAAATATACACATGACATTATAATTACAGTCTTACACACACATATGTACAATAGGCTTGTCAAAATTATTGAAAATCACATGCTCATCATCTCATCACAACTCAACACTCATTTGAAAAAGTAAATAGCTCAAGAATGATCATGTACTGTATCAGAACAAGCATAAGAGCACATAGACTAGTCTACGCCCATGGAGCACTATGGAACCTACCTGGACCACTGAGGGATTACACAGATATAAAGCCACATGGTAATATAAAAGAAAATACTATTATTTATTGTTAAAAATGGTATTCTGTTGTCTTAAGAAATAGTGTTTGTTTATTGTCATTGTGGAATCTGAACCAGTATTAAGTATAGTCTATTCTTATCAGTACTGAGTATAAAGTCTATTCTTTAGTATTAGATTTTTTTTTTTTTCATTTTTATTTATTTAAAACAAGGACAGTGCACATAAACCATTAATCTCAGAGTGAAAAGATGCTCTGCGCCAGGTTTGGTTTCAAGATCCTTGGGCAGGTACAAAATGCATTAAATATATTAGAGAAACTATTTACAACTCTAGACACAGCATTTCATCCTTAAAACAATCAAAATTCATTCATTTTAATTTCCATACATACAAGATTTCAAATGCATCATTATCTTCTAAAAATGCCATTGTCCTCAATATCCTCTAAAATGTAGTTCTTAGTATTTTAATAATTAAATGAAATAATAAATTTGTTTTATTATTTAATTATGTATTATATATTTTATATTATATTATTTTATTTTATTCAATACATTACAATGAATAACATTTTTGTATTATAATAATTAGTGTTGTCAAAAATATTGCGCTATTAACAGTATTAATTTTTTTTATCGCTCTTTGTGACTCAGTGGACTAGTTTTGCTGTGGCCCCTGCTGTAACATTAGAAACATCACAGGCTGTAAATAGGAAAGAAACCAATCTGTACAAAACTGAGAAGTCCCAGATAGAGAAAGTGAGCCAAAGCACTGCACACCTGCGCGCACACCGATGCTCCCGCACGAGGAAAACACGAAACAAAGTCTGCTTCAAAACATACAGCAAATCCTCAGCAAGGACCCTGGACAGTGACACAAACACACGGTGAAGCACCGCAGAAGGACCCACACCTGCCTCACCACACAATAGACAACCCCTGCCGCTGGACCCGCCCTCTGCGCCAAAACCGCCAGCTCCACCGCACGACCCGCAAATAGCGCCATGCGACAACGCCCTGACCGCAGCCTGACAGGTGCGAACGTGGTCCACAGAACCTCAGGCAACTGAGCCCGAGCACTGCACAACTCAAAAGTTCCACCTCGAGTACAACAGGCAGACAAACACAGTTGCACTAACTGGAGATCACTGGACGTCTCCCAGTCATGAGAACTACCTCATGGTCACAGCACATTATTTCAGCCGTTACGTGACTGCAACTCTGCATCAGAGTCACGGTGCTGTGGAGCTGCTCACAGGCCACTGCAGCGTCGGCTGAACGAGGGATGTAAACACAAAACACAATCACATGTGAGAACTCCCTCGCGATTAAATATTTGAATCGATTGGCAGCATTAATAATAATATAATTACACTATTGTAGAATGAGAGCACCCCATTTTTGTTTTGACCCATTTTTTTCCACCACAGTCTGGCCCTTTCAATCTTTCTCAAATTACTTCCTCTTTTCTTCTTACAGATTAGTAGCAAAATCTACTTACTGCCAAATAAATTCCACCAAAAATTAGACAAATTTTTTCAGAAGCGACTCCCACATAGTGTTCTGTATGCGGCACAGATGGCACAGCAGTCCTCGGGTACAAATTTAAGAGTTGCATTTATTTACATAAATGTAGTGTTTACCAAAAAGAGTTTGCCTTCCAGAGCCAAGAAAAAGCCAAATAAACCAATTTATTTTGAAGGAATATAAAATCAGAATGTATCCAAGGATTACGAGAGTCATATGGGGATTAAGTGTCGAGAAAACCAGCAATATTGCATAATTTCAACCGTAATAGATGCCATATTGTGCGACATATTTCTGGTTAAAAGTGAGATTAATCGGTATGCACTTTTCACGCAGCACAGTTCCCCAGAAATCCCCCATGTCTGCTCCATAAGTGCCAGTTGGCTTGTTCCGATGCCAATATTGTCCCAGTATTCCCCATGTCCTGTCTGCTTGGCTAAAGTCACAAAGACGCGTGTCCAGTTTCAAATCCAAGTCGAGAAAACCAAACAAACAAAAGACCATTTCTCAACTCTTCATCATTTAGAGGAACACTTGTCCTTATGTTGTTGCAATAGGGCGAAGTCACCGCTGTAGTTTGCATGAGCTTTAATGTCTCTTCTGTTTTCTGTCCATCATTTCGCAGATCATCTTTGCCTAGAAGAGTTACAGAAATACTTGACAATTTACCTCAAACCATAACCCCAAACCTAACGTCAACCAATTTAATTTAAGTCGCAATCATAAATTAAATATCTTGTGAAATTGTGTGTGACTTGTCTTGTAGAGGGTATACCACCATGGAGATGTAATTACCATAATGCTATATTGTGGAACATTCCAGCTAAAGCAAATGATCTATCTTGCATTTATTAAAAATACCTTGAAAAACATTTATATGTAGTGTGACTGGCTTGGCCTCTCCACAGATCTGATCAGTAACGGCAGACAATATTACACTATGTGGCGGGATTCTTCAAGAAACGTAGGTTTAGTCGGGATATGCGTTTGGGGTGGTTTTATTGTGCCAAAAAGGTGCAAAAACAGTGAAAACGTGCATAATAATATTTACAATGGACAGTGAGTTAAAGTTCAATTTACAGGCGGACAAAAAAATAGAGTAGACTTCCCCTTTAAGTGTCTCGGTTTAGCGCTCTCTCGCAAGTTACCATCACTGTAACCAGGCTAGGACTGACCTTTATGACCCCATTCGCCCCTCCCACATTACATAACAGCAGATCAAACCATAATTTACACCATTTCTACAATTAAATGGGGAAATCTCATGTGCCCACAAGTTAGACACGGACAATAGCTTTATTACAACATAAATACGCCATATAAAACACACCAAATATACTGATAATAGGGGTAACTGGACATGCAAAATCACGTGGGGCTCACAGGAGGAGGAAGAAAGCAGCAGCGCGAGTGTAAGGTATGATCTTTTTTTTTTTGTGTGTGCGATTTTGATTGGCCAAACTGACGCTACTAAGTGTGCACTCTTAGTTGCGGCAGAACACGCTGGCGAAGTTGTGCAATACAGTGATCCCTCGCTATATCGCGCTTCACCTATTGCGGCTTCGCGGAAATTTTTACAGTGCTTTTTTTTTACAGTGAATCTGTATCTTGTTGATAAAGAAGAGGAGGAAGGACTAACACTCGGTCGCGCAGCCTTCAGTAGAAAAAGACGCTACAGCGCAGCGGAGTCAGGACGAAGAGGCGCAGCTGGAGGGACTGTGAAATACGCGAGTGACAATGTTTCCTACCTTGTGTTCATTACTATATAAAAAATATTGTTTTACAACACCGTTCTTTAAACTATTATAGTTATTTGTAAGAAAACGTTAATATTTCTATTTCTTAAACACATTTTGGGCCTGAAAAGAGGTTGTATTTTTTGTTTCATTCTGCAGTAAAGTATTGCATTGTAAAATAACAGTAAAAAATAAAGCTGATACTTCACGGATTTCACCTATCGCGGGTTATTTTTGGAACGTATCCCCCGCGATAAACGAGGGATCACTGTATTATGTTTAATGTGATGAGAATCCAGATGAGGAAACGGGTGCGTGTGCATTTTCACGTGCTCTCCCCCGGGCAACGTGCTCATGGACGGGTCTGCTCCGTCACGTGCTATTTTCTGATCTGTTAAAATGTTTCATCATCACAAACATATCTGTTACTATGCTGTAAAAGTAATTCCTTACACCGCAAAGTAATTATCCAGTTATTTTTCATGTTAACAGCAACGAGAAGTGTGTTCGCACGTGACAATGTGAAGTGCCTCGTTAGATTCGAGTTACTTGCGGCAGATACGGACAGAATTTTTTTTTTTCCAAGTGCAAAGTGTTCACTTAACATACACATTCTTGACCTTTATTTCCATGAGGGAGAAATAGTCGGTATTTCCAGTTCGAAAGCGCTACCGTTGAACGTCCCTGGCTCGTCGTTGCCACTGTCGTTCTCGTTCATTCTCGTTGAGTTTGCCTCATTTAGCTCGAAGTGTGCGGGAAAGAAACAACAAGGAAGCGTGAGCAGAGACTCCGCCCACCCGTCTTCTTAGCCAATCATCGGCAGCCTTGCTTTTCTCGCAACCTCTCCTCGCTCCTGCTGATTCAACCCAACTGTATCGCGCCACTTTGCTTTTCCGGTAACGATGACGCCGTTGTAACAATGGGGATTGTAATTTATTCCGTTACCGAAAATGTAGCACCGTTAGTAGCGCCATTATACTTAAACCCTATTATTCCCAACACTGGTAAAACAGGAAATGCTCCACTGCGTTTTTAAACTCCATACACCTTCTTTAGAATGAATCGTTGAATGATTTAAGCCCTGGAATTGCCAATCTCTACTGACCTAAAATGTGAAAAGTAGCTGTTAATCTTTAGACTTTAGATTAGCCTGCGTCTAAACCAGGCCTAAATCCGGACTGGACTCTGTTGCACCTTGTGATGTCATGTGGCAATACAGAAAATGCTCCGCTCTGTTTTTAAACTCCATACACCTTCCCTAGGATCATTTTGGATCATTTCAGCCCTGGAATTACCAATCTTTCCTGAACTAAAGGTAAAAGGTAGATGTTAACTTGAAAACTACCACTACATGACATCACAAGGTGGAATGGAGTATTTTGAGCTTTGGGGATGTAGACAGACTCATCATAAAGCATATGTGGATGAAACAAAACACAACTCCGAGTGTGTTTTTGAGGAGGTAACAACAATCTAACACGGCTTAAAGCTCTTAAGAGTCAATTTGGGGTAATATAGGACCTTTTTATACCATATTGTGAAACATTTCAGGCAATGCAATAACATCCCATTTTGTAGAGAATTAACATATTCTAGAAATAACAATGTCACCTTGTATTGAATAAACTGAGGCATTCAGCAGTTAAACCCACCCAAGCTTTATTTAGCAGCCACTTGAAATTTAAATTATGCCATCCCAAAATAACACTGCAGCTGTAATCACTATAGTAGAAGACTGTGTTCTACCAGCAAATGAGTACTTTAAAACATGTAAACACCAGATTATTCCGAAATCTTCAAAGCCAATTCGCATTAGAAAGGCTCTGAAAACATCCTTGCTTTTTTGTTTTTCGTCTCCGCACGATCGTCCTCGGCCCTTAATGTCCATATCAAGGGTGATCAATTCCCAGCTCGTTTCGTTTCGCAGTTCAATAACAGTTATCCGAGCCAAACTAAGATGTAGCCGTGTTCGTCAAATCTGGGGCAGACGGAGATTTGATTAAATTTGAATTTCAGTGCGCTCGAGTCGTTTTCTCGCTGGTTTTTGGATAGTTTCGTGCGGGCTGAGAGGAGAGGATATGAGCCGTATGGTCAGAATGAAGCGAGGAAGAAATGAAAGCGTTTTAAAATGAGTTTTAAAAGCTCATTTGATCGCGAAACGGCGGCAATACAAACTTAATTTCGAGCGATAGAGACAGTGGTTTAGTTCGGTGAGTGTCATAAACTATATAGAGTTGGTGGTTCGATTCCAGCTCTGACAAAAGCCTAATGTTATTGTCCTGGAGCAAGACACTTTACCCATTGTAGACTTCATAGCACAGGATGAGGGGGTAATTGATGAGTTGGCTGAACAGGTAAAAATGTTGCAGCATAATTGTCAAGAATGGACTGGGTTTGAACTGGCTACCATGTGGTTAGAGGGTTACTGAATGTACTTAATTGCTCTTTAAAGTGCAATATGTCAAGTTAGACTGTTCATTTGACGAAAGCATAGTTAAGGTAATTATTATATTTAAGATTTTGCTAAACATCTTGCCAAGTTTTTTTTATTTATTTTGGTGAAGTTCATCATTTTACTTGACACACACAGAGGTAAATCCATAAACATTAACCATATTGTTTGTTAGTTATGATTAGAATAATATAAAATAAATAATAACATTGTTATTTAGTTAAATTAATATTTCAACTGCCAGAAAAATACCTTTCTTGTGTGTACACTGTTCCTATGGATTGGATTTTCTATGTTGATGACATATGGGTCAATGACATATAAGGATTTTAAAATTTAAAATTTCTTTTTCAAATATTTACAGTTTCAGGTGCATAAATCTATGTTTAACATTTATATGAAGCTTTTTAGTGTGAAATGTCACGTGGTGCGACCGAGAATAAACTTGTTGGGATATAAATCTAAGTTCTGAGTAATATGAAGTGTATAGAAACAAACTGTTGGCATTTCTTTTGATTTTTTAATGCATATTGATATTTTCTTTTGCTGTCCAATATGACAGTCACCTGCTTGTGTTTAATGAACAAACTACTGCCCTGGAAAATGTATCAAATGAAGAAAAACGCCTAAAGAATCCCATTCACCCAAGTCGACTTTGTCTGTTATTAAAATTGCAGCCATAGAATTGCAGCTATTATTAGTCACACCACCTGACATTTTAACACTTTAAGTACAAAAAACATGCAGAATAACTAATGGTTTCTGAAAAAATGATTTGGTTCCATGCAGGTCAGAGTTTCTACCGAAATGTGGTGAATTATTGCGAAATTTGAACCTTTTTAACTGAGGAAATTGGAATTGGACAGCGTCATGTCATTGACCCATATACTAGTAGGCAAAAGTTCCTGTATTTTTGTACTTTTCTTCAACATTTTCCCACCAACTGCCTTAACTGATGTAAAACTATCATAAATATTGACCACAGGTACTAACCCACCAAGCCAAGTGCTAATTAGAAAAACTTGAAAACTTCTCGAATGCACTTTAATGGTATGTGTAACTTTTCTTGTGGAGGGTTCGCCATATGCTCGTCTCCATGTTGATGTACTTAACTGTTCAGCCTGGAATATTTCAGTGTACGGCATTAAACTGATCTATCTCCATGGCGACAAGCAGGCCAAAGTACAGCTCAGTTCAGTGGAGAGGCAGGTATTTCTGAACAATAAAATCACCTCTAATGAAACAAAGGCTGAAAAGACTTTTACCAACATCTCCTTAAAGACAAAAAGGAGGTACACCTTACACCAGGAAAGTTACGCAATGCACCTTTAAATTAGGACAACCACACTTCTATTGAACTGACCTCCCAGTCTCAACTAAACAACACATTTTGAGCTTTAGAGACGTAGACGGGTTAAAAAACGTGCCACACCCTACGCCAGAAAAGTTACACAATGCACCTTTAAGTTCGCACAAGCACCCCTCTATTGAACTGAAGGATATGTGAAAAGAGCAATCCAGTCGAATTGATTTGCCCATAATCCCTCCTGTTGTGGTAATCTGTTGTCCTTTAAACAAAGTACAACTCAAACCCACGTTCTTTTGTCCTTACATTAACTCCGCGGATACGATCGGGGGAGGAAAAAGCTCGCGGTCTGAAGTCTGTGCTATCAGTGGTGACCTATGTGAGCAGGTATCTGTCTGGGCCCTATTGACTAAATGACATTTGGCAGAAGTCTGGAAGAAAGAGCGAATTGGATAAGGCAACAACACTCATCAAGAAGTCCTGCTCCCTCTAAGCGCTGGTTTAACTGCCCATGTTGTGAGAAGAGTTATGCGCCATTAGAAAGTGGTAGGTGCGAGTTTAAAGGAGTTTTTCGGGCTTCTTCTGGTATTTAGAACCTTTTATTTGGAACCACTTCGTAATAATCGGCCTCGTCTTCATGGATCGTCTATCGCAAGGGAGACAACTATAGGCTACAGGTCAGATCTGTGGAGAAGCAACCCTATTCACAGAGAGAATTGTTCTATTTTTGAGCAATAGAAACACCTGTAATGAATAAATGCTAGAGAGATGTGTTTAATCAGAAAAGAATGTATCTATGAGGGGTGTAACGATATCCAAGTCTCACAATACGATCGCCACGGTACGATATTTATTGCGATATCGTGGGAAAGCTCACGATATGGTGGGGAGGCTCACGATATTACGATATTCTACATAATGACAAGACTGAGATTCTAAAATGCTTTGACCAGTCATTTGGTACAACATTTATTGTCATTAGGGATGGAACGATATCCAAATCTCTCTGTACGATATTTTCACGAAATACAGCTCTGGAAAAAAAGAAGAGACCACTCGAAAATGATCAGTTTCTCTGATTTGATTACTTATAGGTTTGTGTTTGAGTAAAATGAACATTTTTGTTTTGTTCACATTTCTCCCAAATTCCAAATAAAAATATTGTCATTTAGAGCATTTATTTGCAAATGGTCAAAATAACAAAAAGGATTAAATGTTTTCAGACCTCAAATAATGCGAAGAAAACAAGAACATGTTCATTTTAAAACAACACAATACTAATGTTTGAACTTAGGAAGAGTTCAGAAATCAATATTTGGTGGAATAATAATAATAATGATGAACACAGCAGTGGTTTTTCTCCTTTTCCTCCTTAAATCAGGTTTGTTCAGGTGATCTCCTCATCAGTGCCTCATGAAGCAGAATGAGGCGTGTTTGTGTTGAATTCAACAGGAACGGCCGTCACACATGTAGAGACGCTGATTTCAGAAACAAAATGCAGTGGTCTCTTTTTTTTTCCAGAACTGAACATCGCACGGTCCAATATTTATTGCAATATTTTGTGGAGGCTCGCGAACCTATAATGAATCTGCTACTTTCTCCTCTAAAAATGCCTTCACAAGACTTAATCCAAAGAATGAAGATGTAAAAGTGCTTAGAACAGTTATTTCTTCATGTCGTCTGCACTGAAACGGAGCAAAGGATCATGGTCTATGTAGTTCCCTCTGTTATTTTAGCTATTTCTGCTTCAGAATTATTCATTTAAGCAAAGAGACTTGTGATTCAATATACTGTGATGGTCCACGATATTATTGTGAGACCTTTGACGATACGATATCAGGATATTGCGGTGATTGTTACATCCCTATTACCTATGTTATAATATTCTTTCCTCATCACAAACATACCTGGAGTTTTGTTTTGTTTCATTCACTCATGTTTAACACACAAACCCTGCATATTTCTGCATCTTCTGCCAAATTAAAAACACACCTTGTGACGTCCTGTGGTGATACGAAAAATGCTCGATTCCTTACACTTTCACTAGAATCATTTGGATCATTTCATCTCTGGAATCTCCACTGAACAAAAGGTAAAAGGGAGCGGTTAACCTCAGAGCTACCACGACATGACATCGCAAGGTGGAACAGAGCATTCTGAGCAATACTCAAGGATATAAGAATGAAACAAAACACAACATCCGGTATGTTTTTGAGGAGGTAACAACATTATAACACGGCTTAAAGCTCACGAGTAAACGTCTTGATTAAGGGGTTGTAGTTGGGAGGGCTATAATTACTATAATTCAGAATAATTCTCCATAAACCATTTGTCCGTGCTTTATTAAGGCTATTAAAATAGGTTTTTTAGTACATTTTTAATACACTTTTACTCCTGATGCAGTAACAGAGTGCAACAATACTTCAGTAAAAGGTTTTGGTTACTCACCCCACTGTGAGTAAGTCTATAAGTGACAAAAACTTCAAGTTGACAACAGTAATTGTGTTAAACATTTGTGTTTCTTTCCCTGCTCCTTCAGATATGAGTTCTCAAAGTTTTCATCTATTCTTTGAAAATACCAGATTTTGAGCATTATTATTCTTGGCATTATTTTTCCAGGATTTTAATTTTAACTTCCAATTTTAAGTACAGTTAAGACAGTTATTCTTAGTATCATTCATTGCTTGGCTCACAACTACTTGAGTCAATTAGAGGTTTTTACAATTTTGAAGTAATATTTGAGTGTAATTTTTGGCTTTTATAACCACCTCTGCAATGGGCCCCACCTCCTCATAGTCACATTTCACCATGAAATGTGCAAATTTCCAGTTAGTGTTTTTAATTGTAGAAAATTGCTAAGCAGAATTTTAAATCCTATGTATACGACTACGAAGTGTAAAGTTTTCGAAGAATCTCAGTACAAAGCTGTGGGGGCGAGGAAGAGAACTCTGTGCGCCTTGAATGTGCATACAATAATCAGTCCAAAAACAAAGTCTGTGCAAGCTAATGATGAGGCCAAACCAGTGGTGAAAAAGATGTTTCAAGTTCCATTTGGCACAGTGTCTCCTTTAAAAGATACAGTGCGTAATTTTCCTGAGGTGGTCCGTCACAGCCTGATTAAAGTTAAATGTTATATTGTTTTCTGTTATAATGTCGTTTCCTCATCAAAAACATACCTGGAGTCAGTTTAGACATAGGGTCTCATTTCCTTGTGAGCCAGAGTGTTGGAGACGTGTGGAGACACTTCAAAAAATCCATCCAGTCCTTGTATTTGCAGAGGTTGCTGGTGCTAGGCTAGTGCATGTCAATGGCCATAGTCGTCCTGCCACTAAAAACAGTCTTACCCACTCCACAGTGCACCCGAGGCAAAACTATTAGAACTCCAGACTGTCCATGTGAATGTTTGTGTTGATAGAATAATATTTGAAATAAAACTAACCCTGCATCGCATGAATCGTCACATGTTGAGGGACTATTTTCTCATAGATCAGTCCACCGTTGCCAAGCTTTTTATCAGGAAGCACAACTCGCTGCTGCTGCTCAGACATAAATCCTTCAAATGCAAGGCTGGCTTTTCTTCTAAGATTATTCTACCGACACAGACATTCACTGAGCCAGATTTTGGTGAGGAAGGAATTCACTTGCCCCAAATTTCCACCTGGTCTCAAACAAATGATGAAACAAATAAACGCCCTGGCTCTTATTTGGTATTTTATTTGGTAGTTAGTTTATGTCTATAATAGAGATGTCCCAATCAAGATTTTTTGGCTTCCAATCCGATCCAATTTTTTTAAGGAGTGCTCTTTCCGATACCGATCCAATACCTTATTTTGTAGCTCCAGTCTTTGTAATGTAGTGTCATGAAGGAAGTTCGTACCTTAGCTCAGACGAATGCCTGTCCGACCTTACATTCTACATTCCTCCTCCAGTGTTTCCTGCTGTGGCTTTGCCGTCTTGTGCTTGTAAATCTCAAACTCGTCCGGATGATTCTTTTGTAAGTGATGAATCAAATTGGTCGTGTTAAAATGGTTCTGCTGGTTCCTTCAGAGAAACTGTTTGTTTGCAGTGATTGTGTCGCTGCTTGACTCTCGTTTTGTTGTAGTGAATAGTCCCACACATGGACATGGCGGCGTTTTGATATACGGCTGCCGTAAAGCACGTTGATGCGGCAAAAACATGTGAAACCGGATTGGTCCGACCCCATGACGGAATCCGATACTCTCCGATACTCATAAAAGAGCCGGATACAGATACTGAATATCAAATCAGAACATTCCTAGTCTATAATGAGTCATAGAAGTTCATAATTCATCCTTCAACATCTCAAGTCTCAGAAAATCCCACTACAAAGAAAAAGTGCCCACAGTAAATAAATATTGACCCCCAATAGTATAGTATTTATTATGACAGTCCTACAATTCACAATAACCTGCTTCTGATGATGACCACTCCACCGCTGCTTGTGTCCATGGCGATGTTGTTTGCGTCGACATAACTCTCCCACAGTATGGCATTAAACATATATCTTGCATTCAGTCTATTACATGTGTTTTAACTACAAAACACATACACGCATTCTTATTTCTGATTTATTATTTTGAGCTGATGTCTCCATGGAGGCAAACATCTCTTAAGCTGATGATAGCCAATAGCCATATAAACCAAAGGAAAAGTGCTTAAGTTTGTTGGTCTTATGAGAGAAAACAAAATCAAACAATGCAGCTTTCTTTTCACAATAGAAATGTCCTTGGTGAGAGAATCCAGGGATGTCACGTTGAAGGGAAAAACATTTTAGAGGAGAATGGTACAGCAGTAATGGCTCTATACTGTTAACAAAAGCTGTGGGTTTTGTGTGCGATAAATAACGTTTACTTTCACATTTTCCATACAGTGCCTACACAAGCGCATCTAAAGAAGAGGTAAAGGTCAGTGAAAGTCAGATATTCAAGACATTTCCGACCTCTTCTACAATACGTGGTGTGTTATATAAGTTATATCATTAGACGTTCACAGACAATCAGATGGGAGGACATCCTGGAGTCATTGATTGTGACTGTTGAATTTCTCCTCTGTGAGATCAATAAAGTTCTATCTTATCTTATCTTATCGTATTTAGGTTGCTCGCCCCAATGCCCAAAGTGTCTGGCTCAATAGAACAGAAACAAACAAAATGAAAAAAAAAAACAGTACAGTCCCTTTAAATGTCTTAAATTACGCAAAGCCATGTTAGAATGTGGTTACCTCCTCAAAAACATACTCACACGTGTTTGAGCTCCCCTGCGTTATCAATCTGTCTCCATCTCCAAAGCTCAGAATGCTCTGTTCCACATTGTGATGTCATGAACTGGTAGTTTTCAAGTTAACATCTACCTTTTACCTTTAGTTCAGGAAAGATCGGTAATTCCAGGGCTGAAATCATCCAAATGATCCTAGGGAAGGTGTATGGAGTTTAAAAACAGAGGGGAGCACTTTCTGCCACATGACATCACAAGGTGCAACAGAGCGCAGTCCAGTCCTGCTTTAGGCCTGGTTTAGACACAGGCTAATCTGTGCATCATTCGTTCATTTGTTTTTCAATATAAAACCAAAAATAAGAAAGGAAAAAAAAGTTTTCTTCATTATTTGTCTTCAAAACAAAAATGAAAAAATGGATAACAATTCGTTGTTGTTTTTTTTGTTTTATTCAGTTTTTGATTATATTTCGATGATCCAGTGAGGAGTGTCTGCATATGCCATGTCATGGACCAGGACTAAACCAGGACTAAAACCAGGTCTAAACCAGGACTGGACCAGGATTCAG
Organism: Odontamblyopus rebecca; assembly: GCA_030686955.1. Lineage (NCBI taxonomy): Eukaryota > Metazoa > Chordata > Actinopteri > Gobiiformes > Gobiidae > Odontamblyopus > Odontamblyopus rebecca. The sequence continues at coordinate 32,024,012 of CM060664.1, forward strand.
TGTTTCCTGCCTGTTTCCTGAAAATCGGTTAGTCAAGGCGGTAACTGGGGAGGGGGTGTCAGTCCTGGTTTAGACCTGGTTTAGAACAGGCTCAGTCCTAGTTTAGTCCTGGTTTAGACCTGGTTTAGAACAGGCTCAGTTCTAGTTTAGTCCCGGTACAGTCCTGGTTTAGACTTGGTTTAGACATGGCTCAGTCCTCGTTTAGTCTGGGTTTAGTGCTGGTTTAGACCTGACTCAGACTTGGTCCAGTCCTGGTTTAGACCTGTTTTGGACCTGGTTTGGACCTTGTTCAGTCCTGGTTCAGTCCTGGTTCAATCCTGGTTCAGTCCTGGTTCAATCATGGTTCAGTCCTGGTTTAGACCTGGTTAAGACCTGGTTCAACCTTGGTTCAGCCCTGGTTTAGACCTGGTTTAGACCTGGTTCAGTCCTGGTTCAGTCCTGGTTCTATAACTATTATCTGTTTTTTCCATTATTCATTTAAACACAAAATCAAAACCTGAAAAAATGAATCATCTGTTTTTTCATTTTAGTTTTGGAGACAAATAATGAAGAAAAGAGTTGTTTTTTAATTTTCTTATTTTTGGTTTTATTTAAAAAAAACAAATGAACGAACAATACACAGATTTGTCATGTTTGTGATGAGGAAACAACATTATCACGTTATAACATAGATCAGAACATCGTGTAATGTGGGTCCTTTAAAAAAACAAGAACATATTTTTCTCCAATTCCACTTGAGGCAGCTCCTTCGAGAACTGTTTTGTAAGACTCGGTAAGACTTGATTCACACAAACACTGAGTCTTGTTTTTAAAGCACAAATCTGCTCGTATTCACTGAACGCTTGGTATCCTTTTGTCTCCATAGCTGCAGCTCTCACAGTTCACCGCACCACACATTGTTAACTCAGTGTTTGGATGTTCCCAGTTTTCTGAGGACTTATCTTGTTGTCACCCGCGATAGAGTTTATAGAATTGTCACAACCCACGGGCCCCTTTCATGCTGCCTCCTACAGTTCCGGCGGATGGCGTTTTTTTTATTCGATCGTTTTATCATGACAAACAAGCGCGCCCGACGCCGTGGAGACCAAACGCACAAAAACTATTTCAGCGTTTTCGTCTGTTTAATTTTGAAATCGTGTGTGGAGATGGAGAGGCAGCTTTACATGCACAACTTCAGCTCGATTTGAGACAAGATTTTATACAGTTGAATTATTCCCCCTGATGTTCACAGCTGCAACTATTAAAGGGCCCATATTACACTATTTTCTGATCCGTTATAATGTTTTTTTCTTTATCAAAATCATAAATGGAGTTGTGTTTTGCTTTATTCACACATGTTTAACACACAAACCCTGCATACTTAGGCTGTGTTTTTCACTTTAAGAAAAAAACAACAACATTAACATGAAATTAAGCATGGAGGTGTAGACCGACTAACAAAAACAGTATTCCTCAAACGTGTGAATGAAACAAAACACAACTCCAGGTCTGTTTTTGATGAGATAACATTATAATTTGTCTTAAAGCTCAGATATGTAGTTAATATGATTCATTTGGGTTCAGGAGCAGGACCACGCCTCAAACGCCGTCGCCTCCTCTCCAGCGAATCACAGCTCACTTCTACCACACCTCAATTTCCTATTTGTAGCAGCCTATCCCGGCGACCCCTCCCAACCCATATCTGTTCGCTTCCAGACATAAGACACTTACGAATGGGTCCTGTTCCTGCTGGGCCATGTGAAGACTGACACTGAACCCCCACCCTGAGTCTCAACCCAGTCGACCCACCTCGTCTCCATATAATAAACTCTTTTCTCTTCGCAAATGTGTTGTTGCCGTGGTTTTTGCTACTGAAAGGAATATAAGTGTGATCAAAAATGACACAATCTGCATAATTATTTAGCACAAAAACTCAAGACAAAATGCTGTTGTGTCTTTGGAGTGTTCAAGACTTTGTGAACAATTCTTAACACTTTCAAATAGGGCATATTATATTTAAATATAATGGTATCAGTTAAAAGTCATTATATCATGTTTAGCACAAACTTTTGGTGGACGGTATCTTACCTGTTAAGATAATTACTATATCGACTTATCGCTCAGTATGCGAAATATGGAACAATATTTCTTGGCATCAGTATTTATCATGTCATTTCTTTGCACTACTGCTGAAGTTTGGGTTATTTCTTGGCTATATGAGATTTGGTTGAGATACACTTTTGTATATTTTCCCCATAGGGAAATTTATCCTCTGCATTTGACCTTCAGTGCCTCTGGGGCAGTTGGAAAGCCTTGTGACCCAGCTCCAGGATCTTGTTGTTAGTCTTGGTCAGAACTACTTTAGCTGGAGGATTTTGCCTGTGGTGCAGGTTTTGGGTTGATGGGCGAAACCGGAGTGGCCACAGGGAATCCACCCACACACAGGGAGAACATGCAAACTCCAAATCGAAATGTTCTTGACTGCTAAACCACACAGCCACCTCATTTGAGCTGGAGAAGTTTGAACTAATCACTTCTATGACTCATTACAGACGCAAACTAAGCCCTAAAGTGATTCATTGTGCTGTTTATTTATTGCAGCTTATAATAATGTACATTTAGAATAGTTTCTGTGGTATAAACAGTATTGTCTGTTGAAGGAGAGCGTGTACTTTCCGTTTAATAAACTGAGCTGCCAACCATCTATCCTACAAACTTTGAACACTCACAAACGTGTCTACCTGTCTCTCAGACTGGATGTTAGATCACCAGTCTATTCCTGAGTATTGTGGCAGCAAAACAAAACTCTAGTTGGCACATATTACTTTTGTATGGAGTTTACAGTAATTCCTATTCAGAACTACTCTTGGGTTTTTGGGCCAGTGGCACAGATTAGTTTAAATACTATAATTGATCCTCTATATTTACTTCAGCAATATATCAGACTTGGCCTATGATATTAGCAAATTAAGTACATTTAAGTATTAAGTATATTTATATGTATGTTTTGGGATCCTCGATAAAACAAGATATTAGCTGAATCCATCAGAAAGGCGCTAAATGAGCCAATAAATGTGTGGTAAGGGAAAAATATATGTGGGCAGTAAAATGTACCACAAAAGCGAAAGATTACACCGAAGTACTTGGATTGGGGGCCGCTGGGAATACCAGGTGCCACAGGGGGGCGCCAGTCGCTTTCATAGAAGCTTTTGTTGTGTCCTTAGGCAAGACATTTCACCCACATTGCCTTGTATAAAAGCTGTGTTGGTGGTGGTCGCAGGGGCTGATAAAGTTTAATACTATTATCAAAATCAGTCGTGGCAGTAGTTGTAGTAGTAGCAGCAGTAGGTAGGGCTCAGTATCATTCCGAAGTTACGGATGCAATACATATTTCGATACAGTGAGCTTACGATTCGATACGATTCAATACGATACATTTCAAATTGATTCGATACGCTTCAGTAAAAAATAAAGGCTAAATCGGTCGGTTGCGACACTAAAAGTCTTTGTTAAACCACTTCTTGTGCAAAGTTCATATGAAACGCAAACATTTTAATCATCAGAACAGTGAAAATGTCAATGTGTCGCATAAATGAGGTTCCTTCCTCTGAACAAGGAACAAAACTGTAGCGCTGCGACAAAATAATTTAGTGAAATAAACCAAAAAGTGCTCTTGGTGATACATCGATACAGCAGCCCATGATATCAACACTGTATCATCACATTTACCAATAAAATATATTGATATTTCAGTATTTTTCCACACCCCTAGTAGTAGCCGTAGTATATATTTATTTTTATTATTATTATTAAAGACAATGCAGTTGATATTCTGATTTTGTATACATAATAAACACCTTTCTCTACTTAGAAACCCAGTGCGTTGTATTGCCTTTGAGTAATGTGGTTTAAAAAGCGGCTCCTGTTTGTCCAGTGTTTACAGACTCAGACTTTGCTAATTCACCATCCACATGGGTCATTGCTTACTTAAGTGCAGCTACCCACGCTGCACTTCTCCAGCAGACTTGTTCCTCTTTATATTGATTCACCTTTCCAGCCCAAAGCAGAGCAGAAGCACACAGGCTAACAGACGGCAAACTGAACCCCTAATCCAGGAGCACTTTAAGTAGAAAGTTCAGCCTGTTCTTCTGCTTCTTACATCTCCGGGTTTCAGAATGAGGAGAAACGAACACAAAATGATGAACAATTTAAACTAAATATTCCATCTTTTGAATGAGAAAAGGTCCTCAAAATGCTGCACATTCATACTTTGTGGTGACATCACAATGAGGGGTTGTGCATGCATGTGTATGGCCGAATGTTCAGTTACCATGGTGACACAATGCCCTCATTAGCAAACACGGCCAAAAAAGGTTGTAAGTTAGTCTGGAAACTAGAGCTGGGCGGTATGACCAAAAATTGATATCACGGTATTTTTTTAAATTATCACGGTATCACGGTATTTAACGGTATTTTTGTCTTTGGCTAAATGGAGTGTGATAGAGTTGGTAATATCATTCCAACGTTTGCTTTTCTTGTCATAGACGGTCCCTTTAGACGGAGAATACGAAGATTGCATGAAAGTAAAATCTGCATCTTCTCCCCAATCTCTGCGTAACGTTGGCAGTGCAGCACAAAACACTACACAGACGTCCCTGGTAGGCGCGTTTGCTAAAGGGACCGTCTGTGTAGTGTTTTGTGACACGGCTCCGTTTTTCGGAGAGCGGGAGTGCGCGGAGCCGTGCCCGGGCGAAAAGGTGAAGAGCGGGGCTGCGGGCACCCGCGCTCGCTCGGGCGCGGCTCCGCGCAGTTCCCGCTCTTCGCCCGCTCAATCTACCGCTGTGCGACGTTCCGCCGCTCTGTGTTGCCGACATATGCGCGCACACACGGTATGGCGGTAAATAAAAAATTCATATCATAAAAATAAAATTACCGGTATACCGGTTCAAACGGTATACCGCCCAGCCCTACTGGAAACTCAAGAAATAAACACAAAACGGATTTAAATAACACATTTTCAAGAACCTGTGATCAATAAGAGTGTTCAGCAAAAAAGCGAGACTAAAACCTGTCGTGTTATTCGAGAGGGACTTGTTTAACAGCACAGATCATCTCACCTGTCGACGCTGTAGTTCTTTATGGTCAGATTGTGTTAAAAAAAAAAGCTCAGATTAATGTCCAACAGAGCCTCAGACAGAGCAGAGCTTACAGTTAGAATCCCGACCCCAGGGAATGTTGATGGGATCAGCTGCAAAGTTAGAGGAAGCTGAAACTCATTAATGCCGGGGTCAGCGTACAATACCAAAGTGTGATTACAGATTCGCAGCGACTTCGGTTACCGGCAAAAAGTTAATGAGAATGATTTAGGAGTGCATTTTGTGTGACTGATAAAAAATATATCTCAGAATGTTCAAAATACGTCTGTCAAGTAATGCACAGAACTTGTATGGACTGTAAATAAAACCCAAATGTGCAGAACTGTCACTCTGAAAGGTAAGACTCGTTATGTTGTTTCTATTTTAAACAGCTCTGAGAAAAAATGTGTGTACCTCTGGAAAAAAACAACAACAAAAAAACAATTGAGACATGCATTTTTGATACGGTATATCTCAGCCACTCACTCATTCTTGGAGCGAGTTAGACAAGTATGGTTTGGGCAGAACTGGAACCACTAACTCTGCAGTTGTAGGGCGACCGTTCTACACCAGAGCCACATCCAGGCGTTAATGACACTGATGTCTAAGGTTGTCTTCAAAAATACAGGCTGTTCCATCATTTCACAGGCCAATCATTTTGGCATTTCTTGTTAAAATAACCTCAAATTTTCACAAAAAGTAGAGAAACAGATCAAGATTTTAGATTTAATGTTTTATTTTTGTTCTGTTTTCAGGTTGAGCTGTTCAGCCCAGAGAGAAGACATTTTGCGTTTTGGAATCTGCTCAAACCTTCAATGCAAAATTTGGAAAAACTTCACCAACTGGCAAACAAAGTCCCATAATAAACTTATGAGCTAGACTTTTTCAAGTAGTTTTCAAGACAACTGATTTTAAAATAATGTCACTTTTGGGGGGATTGCCTGTACTTGTAAACAGGCATTCTGACTGTGAGCAGGGTTGCCTCTCCACAGATTTGAACTGTAACATGGTCTGGTTTGGTCTGCACAACAGTCAGAAAGGTTTAATACCACACTGTGAAACATTCCAGACAAAGCAATGACATCTCCATGGAAAAACATAATTTTACAGACCCTCCACAAGAAAAGTTATGCACCTTTAAAGCTCAAGTACCGGATTTTCAAACTGTTAATAGAGAAAGTATTGTAGGTAGTTCTAATGACGAATCGTTAGTATTCACATGAATGCATTCCTCAGGCCTATTGCTACTTACAGGTTTCACAGATACTAAACCAAGCTTTACAACCCCAACGTTCAAGTTGATAAAATGCTTGCGCAAAGTCATTAAACGCTGCCATCTATCCTACTTCAAATTACGTTGCAGAGTCACAAAGTTACGAGTGAGGACAGCGGAAGAGCACAAGTGGGACGTCAGCGGATAGATGAATCGTGTTTTGCCTAATTAAAGCGATGAAGATAATGGAGGTCGTGACTTTTTGTGTAGGAAACAGAGCATGGTCTGCTGAAGGAGAGTATGCACTTCCCCTTTAATAACAAAATCGACTAATAGAGGTGAAAAAAAACAAACTTCTCACAACTATCTATCCTCCAAAAACTTCGAACACTCACAAACCTGTCAGGACTGCATGTTACATCACCAATTTATTCTCGAGTATTCTGGTCTGCACACATTTGCAAACACTGCCCAAAAAGTGAGTCTGAAGATTTAAACAGCACATTTTCAGGAAGCTGAGATCAATACAAAAAAGGCGAGAAAGGCAAACTAAAAAGTGTTGGCAGATTCAACCTGACCCTGGTTGCAAGCAAAGTGAATGAACCACAGAGCACAACAAAATGGCTAAAAAGACCTATACAACCATTTATCACTATGATTATTATCATCATATTCATTATTATTATGTTTATATTATTATTTATTATATTATCAGTATTATGATTATAATTATCATACTTATTATTCATCAGTTTCAAGAGAAGCGAGATGATTATGTATCGCACACATCAGCTACATGATCATCATTTTGGAGCAATGGATTTATTGGACTAACACACTGTACATGTGTCGCCACAGGTTTTTCTGTGATACAGAACGGCAGAGCTCAGAAGGCAAAGGCAGAGGATTCTTCTTTGGTGCTCTGGCAAAACATTGCACTGAGCACCAAGCACCTTTGAAGGATTCTTCCTTTTTGCATTTGCTTTTGTTCAACAACAGTTTCAAACACTGCTCTTAGGGATGGCCATTTGATTCAGTTTTCTTAATCGATCGTTGAGAGAATTAACGATCGATTATCAAGTAATCATTAAGGTTTCTATATTAAAATGATCATAATTATTATTACTTTTACTAATCTGCATAAATAAACTCAACTTTACAACATATAAACCATAACCACTATAGAGCCACATCAGCTCGTGTGAGATTAGAATGTGTTTAATGCAGATTTGGCACATTTGTTTACGTCTTACAGAAACGAAACTTAAAACCACATGTCTCATTTGCATAAACTGTAAAACACTTGAAAAAAGCAGCTCTTTCCTTGTGCTGATGCTTCAGCTGTTGGACTAAAGGACATGACTCAGTGGATTATATGAGTGTTCTTTCTGTGACAGAGGGATTTTCTGATAATCTTTAGTTTAGTTTAGCTTATTATTTATTTGTCAGAGACAATGTACAAAAACATTAATCTCATGTAGAGAAGAGATGCTTTGGACCAGATTTAGCTAAAGCTACTTTCCATCTGCAGTCCCCGGGCAAGTGTGCACAACAGTAAAACAAATCATAGCAAAATTACCATTTGTTTATTCATAAAAATACTTACTCGATATTAAGAATACTCAATACAAATACACAGCGAGCAGTACACATTAAAAGTAAACACAGCATTAGGGCCAATGTTGGCACAATTGATTATTGAGATTTTTTTATGTCTTGAGAAAAAGTTTGCAAATCTACAGACAATTTAGCCTGTCGGGGAGCCGGTTCCACTGTTTGATAGTTTTTATGTCTTCTGTGCGTACATCGTGTTGGAGATAGTTCATGTTTCATACGTGTGCATAGCATTTTACTATCACAGAATCGCAGGTGCAAAATAGGCGGGGATTTGTGGTGGGTCCAAAATGAGGACAAAATGTCAAAAATGAGGACGCATAATAGAGGTCCAGACAGAAGGCTCTAAAACCAGAAAAGAGAATCCTCACCCTATTAATAAAACAGAAAATAAAAAAATGAGAGAGCGTATTGCGTGATAAAAAGTAAGTAAATAAAAAACAAGACACCAACTATCTCCCCTCCAACAACCTTGAACACCCACAAACCTGTTTTTAACAATGTCACACTTTAAAGGTTCACTTAGTAACTTTTCACAACCAGGCCATATTATAGGCAGATGTGTGGAGGTGAGTGTTGTTTTTGCAAGAAAAAGACCTAAGATTAAATGAATGCAAGATACCTACAGCATGTTTAAAGGTGTACTTTAGAACAATTCGAGAAAAAACACTATATTTCCATAGAGATAAAAGGAACAACCCTAAAAAGTTCCATAGTGCGCATTTAAGTTACATGAAAACACATTCCCATTACAATATGCAGTTTATGCCTTTCCCAATCTTATCAGAATCTCTTTTGCTGTACATTTGAAGTCATGCAATTACTCTGATGTAAAATAAAAGACAGCCGATCTGATACGTGCAGTGTGATGGTGGACCAGGCCGCTAACAAAAGATCCAGGGTATATTAAATGAGATTGCGTGGTGATACTCTTCTCTTGTATCAACTCTAATGCATTTAATTACAGGCCCTGATCACTACATCAGTTCTCATTTCCTCTTGGTGCTTGGAGAAACACACAGTATTATTTGCACTGTACAAAGATGGCAGACGGCCAAGCTGCTCAGTGTACTTTGACTGTGAACTTTGTATAGAACATTTTTACCTTCAACAACACTGCATATAGCTACTCCTATATGCCAGTGGTGGACGGTACCAAAGTACAAACGTAAAACACTTAGCATAATACCTGAGTACAATTTTTAGGTATCTGTACTTTTCTTAAACGCGCACTGTGTAACTTTTCTGGTAGAAGGTCATCAGCCAGTTTCACGTCTGACCTCATAGTGTTGGGATTCGTTTGCTCGACGGTAGGCGGTTACTTTTTTTTTTTATTTAACCAATCGCTGCTATTTGGTCGTGAGGTATGTCATGTGCCGGAACGCTAAGTGGTGTCCAAGTAATTGCAGCACAACAGTAAACAAAGCAGAGAGTGAACATGTCTGTCAGCGAGGATGGTCGTTTCTGTGAGGTGAACTTGCAAATTAAAAGGTACGATAAAAAATGTGAAGTTATTATTTGACAAAGGAAGTCCAAAGGAGGATAGCGTTTGCATTCTGCTTTCACCTGGCCAACACACCGCTTTGCTGATTGGCTGGTGCGCCGACTGCAACTTCGTATTCTGATTCCTGACTCATCACTGGAGAGAAATTCCTTCATGTTGTTTGTTCCTGAAATGTTCTAAAGTGGCCATTTTTACATGATGTTTTTTTAAATTCCAAATTAACTGTTCTGAATTAAATAGTTTGGAATTAAAATATTCTCCCTGGAGTTTAAATGGAAATAAGGATTCAGAATTGAGGTTTACACAGAAAACACGTTCAATCGTTTTTATTTAATTCCGCTCAATGTCTGGGGGTGAGGAAGGGTTCTGATTGGACAGCGACACGAACGTATTTACGTCTTTGGGAAGAAAACACACACTTCAGCTGCTACCGGCTTTTCTGTCATCTCAGTTTGTCGTTATGCCACGGGCACAAACACGATCCAAACTTTTCCCGCAGTCGTTCCGATGATAATGAAGCAGCAGCTGGAGAATTCTCTCCTCACGCTTTACGTCTGTGAGCTGAGGAGGAGAAGGGAAGAGTGTCGGGGAAGGAGGAAGAAGACAAACGGAGTCTGAGGCTGCCACACCTCAGCCCACTCCCACATCCCGCTCACAAATCCAAAGAGACGTGGAGGAAAGTCCAAAGCCACAACTTGTGGAGCCAGATCATTCGGAGAAGGGCGACCCGAGCATGCGCCGAACGACCTGAATTATTTTTAGGGAGAATAAACGTTAACAAGAACGAGGAATAAATTAATTTGGCTTTAAAATCGGAATAAACCATCCACTTATTTTGGAATCAAGTTTATTTCCTTATCGTTTTCAAGTGTTTACATGGTCTTTTTAAAGCGGCATCCGTTTCTATTCAGAATTCAACTTCTAGTGTGAACGTGACAACTGTAGAATTTAATTTAACTATCACCATGGAGATGAGCAGACTACATCCCCAGGCCAAGTTACAGGTCATATCTGTGGAGAAGGGGACCCGCTGACAAATAATTAATGTTTTTCCGGGAGTTTTCAGAAATAAAAACACGTGTAATTGGGTAAATACAAGCTATATTTGATTAATGCCATACTGTGGAACATCCCAGGCAAAGCAATAACATCACAATGGAGACAATATGGCAGACACTCCAGCAGAAAAGTTACACAGTGCACCTTTAAGTAAATTTCAGTTTCGATTTCCTTCATCATATACTTTTTTCACCCGCCGCCGTATTAGGCCGCATATTTAAATAGCTATTTTGATTTGCAATTCTACTATAATGACCCTTTTGTTTACAAGCCAAAAACGGCTCGCTTAATTTAGCCTCGCAATTATTCTCTGTGATGCTGCTGAATCACATTAAAGGATTGGACAATGATGCGTGGCCCGTTTATCCACAATAGAGACATATATTATTTAGACACAAAACACCTCCCAGTCAAAACAAAACTTAGTGCTTTAGAATAGCCTACTATTTTTTTACATGTGGCAAAAACGGTAATGCGTTCGAAGACTTTGTTCAAACTTTGCGTCCAACTATTGTACATGCAGGGACTTAAAGGAGACCAAACCAAACCGAGTTGCAGGTCAGATCTGTGGAGAGGCGACCCCGCTCACAGTCAGAATGCCTGTTTTTCTAGGTATTTTTGAGCTATAAAGCCATCGATAATTGAATAAATGTAAGGTTTAATGTCATACTGTGGAACATTCCAGGCTGAGCAATGACATCACCATGGAAACAAGCATGTGAAAGACGCACCAACCAAAAAGTAAAATCGTGCACCTATTAAAGATGTGTAATCATAAGTGACGGAAAATAACAAGAAGTATCAAGATCATAAATCATAAAGAATCTTATATACCAGAATCTAAGATTATAAATTTAGATAATTTTAATTCACACTCTAAATATATGCATTACAAATGTACAATTTTATGGTCCACAAATCTTATAATTATTTGTAAAAGACTGAGTCCACAACTTTTCCATTTTAATCTTTTGGCTCAAAGTCATTTCAGCTGATCATGTCTTTAGAGTTTATCAATGGTACCACTTTCTGGGGCTATTATGAGAAATTCCACTTTATTTCACATTTATTTACACTGATAAAGACACTGAACTTTATGTCCATTTTTGTTTCATGTGGATAGGCCCAAAATTACAGCGATATTAAACCAGGTAAAACATGTGCAATCTGACAGTTAAAAGTGCAATGTTAAATTTTTCTCTAAGAAGGTCCATGGAGATATTAGTGTTTTGCCTTGATAAATTTAGTAAACACATTTGAAAGAAGTTAATGGTCAGATCTATGGAGAAGCAAGCCTGCACATGGTAAGAATTCCTGTTTAAGTATGTATTTCTGAGCTCTAAAACATCTGCAGTCAAAGAAATGCAAGACAGATACTGTAAAATACCCTTAAACGCCAGGTCCAGGTGTATATTTTGATTAAGCCTCTTCTGTGCAAATTGGCGATTTACGTGGAAGTTAAGAACTTGCCCCATCACTGCACTAGTTTGTTACCTTGTTACCTTGACAGACTCACTACCACAGCGAGACCTCCGTTGAGGCAACACTGATCTGTGCCGTTTTTTGGCTTCTGACAGTATTCGACCTCCTCTAGCAACGGACTTTAGCTTCAAACGTGCCGGAGTTCCCCTTTAACATGCATTGTCCCAATCAAATAAACGAATAAACAAAATAAATCTCCATGAAGACAAGCAAGTAGCGGACCCTCCACCTTAGACGTTAACGCAATCTCCCTTTTAACCGCAATCTCCACAATATAATTCTGACCTTCCAGCTCCGTTCTAAAGTCTATATTGTCCTGTGAATGTAACCAATTACCAGCCTCCTCCACAGTCTTACTCCCACTGTATCTCCACCGTGCGCCCGCTTGCTTTCAAATGGCATCTCTTCTCGCGCAAGATTATCGTTAGCCACGCAGCGCTCTCGGCTTTCGGTTCTAATTGCGAGCGGTGGCTGATTGGCGTGGGGAATCCAGGCCATTTCACGTCTAAATATTAACCATGAGTAGGAGTACATACATGCGCGTGGGGCCTGCTGTGTTCCATTAGTCCGAACCGTGGCGAGGGTATTTTTGAGTTTCCTTTTAACACGGCGTGAATTATATAGTAGTTGTCATCTCGTGATATCTCTAACGCGCAATATACATACGCGCCGTAGGGGAGGGAAAAAAACAGCGCAATTTGAAGTTTCGAGCGTGATTTGCATTTTCTCAACGCCATAAATGTCAGTTCCAGCGGAGATGTGTGGGGACATAAAATCGAGTACACATGTTGTTCAAAGCAGAGGGGAGATTTAGTTTCGTTTTATCTGTCAGTCTTGGTGGTATCTGTTAGGATTTATTCTGGTAAATTATCGCCAATCCCCAAGTGAGGAGTTTTATGAGCGATGGAGAATGATGGGCGCAGGGTTAGGGCTGAACGATTTGGGGAAAATATGGAAACCTGATTTTTTCTGATGAGCGTTGCCATTGGGATTAAATCTATTTTGTTTTAAAGGTGCACTGTGTAACTTTTCCAGTGGACAGTCTGCCACCTCTTTGTCTCCAGAAAAAGATATTACCGTTTTCCCTTGTTTAGTATGTAAATAAACTTGATAATCACAATAGAGACAGGTTAACGGCTAGACCTGTGGAGAAGCAAGCCTGCACACAGTAAGAATTCGTGTTTTTAAGGTGTTTTTGGAGGGAAATACGTTTAATGCCCTACTGTGAAACATTCCAGGCAAAGAAATGGCATCTTTATAGAGAAAAGCGAGCAGCCTCTCCACCTTAGAAGTCACATAGTGCACCTTTAATAATAGAATTCAGTTCAAAGTTCATTTCAATGCGTTCCAGGTGAATTGACAAAAATACTGAAATATTTACTGACAAATACTTAAAAGAATCACATTTCACATCATTGTACAGATCTAAACTACAAGGTCAGCTTTTCATACGTACACTGTAGAATCTAACCAGCCTTCAAATAGTTTACTCACAGCTACGAATTTGTAGATCTTCATGATTTTGGTAAAGTAACAGTTATGTTCAGGGTGAAAAAAGCATATTACTTGTCAAAAAGATAAGGTAAACTTGAATGAGACGAGTAACTTCAACAGTGACGTATTATTGCCAAAAGTCCAGCTCCATTTTCCAGTCTGTTCCGGTCCTCGTTTTGTTTCCTCCCTGTTTTTCCTACAGCCGTCACTCATTCCCTAAACATCCCAGGGCCGTTTCTATACTATATCCTCCCTCTGTTCACTCAGTCTCTATATCCTCCCTCTGTTCACTCAGTCTCTATATCCTCCCTCTGTTCACTCAGTCTCTATATCCTCCCTCTGTTCGCTCAGTCTCTATATCCTCCCTCTGTTCATTCAGTCTCTATATCCTCCCTCTGTTCTCAGTCTCTATATCCTCCATCTGTTCTCAGTCTCTATATCCTCCCTCTGTTCACTCAGTCTCTATATCCTCCCTCTGTTCGTTCAGTCTCTATATCCTCCCTCTGTTCATTCAGTGTCTATATCCTCCCTCTGTTCGCTCAGTCTCTATATCCTCCCTCTGTTCACTCAGTCTCTATATCCTCCCTCTGTTCATTCAGTCTCTATATCCTCCCTCTGTTCACTCAGTCTCTATATCCTCCCTCTGTTCACTCAGTCTCTATATCCTCCCTCTGTTTGGTCAGTCTCTATATCCTCCCTCTGTTCATTCAGTCTCTATATCCTCCCTCTGTTCACTCAGTCTCTATATCCTCCCTCTGTTCACTCAGTCTCTATATCCTCCCTCTGTTCACTCAGTCTCTATATCCTCCCTCTGTTCCTTCAGCCTCTATATCCTCCCTCTGTTCATTCAGTCTCTATATCCTCCCTCTGTTCTCAGTCTCTATATCCTCCATCTGTTCTCAGTCTCTATATCCTCCCTCTGTTCTCTCAGTCTCTATATCCTCCCTCTGTTCACTCAGTCTCTATATCCTCCCTCTGTTCATTCAATCTCTATATCCTCCCTCTGTTCACTCAGTCTCTATATCCTCCCTCTGTTCACTGCCTCTATATCCTCCCTCTGTTCACTGCCTCTATATCCTCCCTCTGTTCATTCAGTCTCTATATCCTCCCTCTGTTCACTCAGTCTCTATATCCTCCCTCTGTTCACTCAGTCTCTCTAGCCTCCCTCTGTTCACTCAGTCTCTATATCCTCCCTCTGTTCATTCAGCCTCTATATCCTCCCTCTGTTCATTCAGTCTCTATATCCTCCCTCTGTTCTCAGTCTCTATATCCTCCCTCTGTTCATTCAGTCTCTATATCCTCCCTCTGTTCTCTCAGTCTCTATATCCTCCATCTGTTCTCAGTCTCTATATCCTCCCTCTGTTCTCAGTCTCTATATCCTCCCTCTGTTCTCAGTCTCTATATCCTCCCTCTGTTCACTCAGTCTCTATACCCTCCCTCTGTTCATTCAGTCTCTATATCCTCCCTCTGTTTGTTCAGTCTCTATATCCTCCCTCTGTTCGCTCAGTCTCTATATCCTCCCTCTGTTCACTCAGTCTCTATATCCTCCCTCTGTTCACTCAGTCTCTATATCCTCCCTCTGTTCGCTCAGTCTCTATATCCTCCCTCTGTTTGTTCAGTCTCTATATCCTCCCTCTGTTTGTTCAGTCTCTATATCATCCCTCTGTTCACTCAGTCTCTATATCCTCCCTCTGTTCACTCAGTCTCTATATCCTCCCTCTGTTCTCTCAGTCTATATCCTCCCTCTGTTCGTTCAGTCTCTATATCCTCCCTCTGTTCTCTCAGTCTATATCCTCCCTCTGTTCTCAGTCTCTATATCCTCCCTCTGTTCTCAGTCTCTATATCCTCTCTCTGTTCATTCAGTCTCTATATCCTCCCTCTGTTCACTCAGTCTCTATATCCTCCCTCTGTTCACTCAGTCTCTATATCCTCCCTCTGTTCACTCAGTCTCTATATCCTCCCTCTGTTCACTCAGTCTCTATATCCTCCCTCTGTTCATTCAGTCTCTATATCCTCCCTCTGTTCGTTCAGTCTCTATATCCTCCCTCTGTTCTCTCAGTCTCTATATCCTCCCTCTGTTCTCTCAGTCTCTATATCCTCCCTCTGTTCATTCAGTCTCTATATCCTCCCTCTGTTCGTTCAGTCTCTATATCCTCCCTCTGTTTGTTCAGTCTCTATATCCTCCCTCTGTTCATTTAGTCTCTATATCCTCCCTCTGTTCACTCAGTCTCTATATCCTCCCTCTGTTCTCTCAGTCTCTATATCCTCCCTCTGTTCTCTCAGTCTCTATATCCTCCCTCTGTTCATTCAGTCTCTATATCCTCCCTCTGTTCGTTCAGTCTCTATATCCTCCCTCTGTTCTCTCAGTCTATATCCTCCCTCTGTTCGATCAGTCTCTATATCCTCCCTCTGTTCTCAGTCTCTATATCCTCCCTCTGTTCTCTCAGTCTCTATATCCTCCCTCTGTTCTCAGTCTCTATATCCTCTCTCTGTTCATTCAGTCTCTATATCCTCCCTCTGTTCACTCAGTCTCTATATCCTCCCTCTGTTCATTCAGTCTCTATATCCTCCCTCTGTTCGTTCAGTCTCTATATCCTCCCTCTGTTCTCTCAGTCTCTATATCCTCCCTCTGTTCATTTAGTCTAGACATGGAATGACTGAGCTTTATTATTTTATTGTTACACATGTTACGATGCGTGTTGAACTTAAGATGAACACACGTTTTTCTGCGTTTTCTTCAAAGACTGATAAATATTCCAATCCTTATGTACCTGATGCAGATCTAAATGTCATGACTGTTTTACTGTAATTTATGTCTATAAGTGACATTTACTTGTAAGATGAACTAAGTCTTAAAGTAAAGGTTACTACATATTTATCATATCTGAGGAACTGACTGATTCGTTGGCACAGCTTCACAATACGAGTTCTATGAATGAAAACTTGCTGTGCTTAGATGAAAGAGGATTTACTGTACACTACACTGAGGAATTACTATTATAGCTTCACCCTCAGATTTTTCAAGGCAATCGGTTCCTAGGTTTTTTCAAGTAAAGTCGATATATTAGATTTTACAGTATAGAATATGACAGGACATTTTGTTGTTTGTGGAGGCAATTATGGTACTTCAAAAACTGTAGAATCTGGAAGTTGCTAATTGCATCTATTCAAATTACAATTTTGATTTAATTTTGAATAATATTGCAGCTCTAGTGCAGGCAAGTAAGTCCCACCGATGTTCATGGATGGAGATCG
The DNA here is from genome assembly GCA_030686955.1 of Odontamblyopus rebecca. Lineage (NCBI taxonomy): Eukaryota > Metazoa > Chordata > Actinopteri > Gobiiformes > Gobiidae > Odontamblyopus > Odontamblyopus rebecca. The sequence goes on from CM060664.1 coordinate 32,040,747, forward strand.
TTTAAGGCCCATGTGTACGATGTAACTGTCCAGATAATCCAGGTGAGAATTCTGTGGTACAATGTGGTTATTTAGGCCTATGTAATGATTAATGGTGCATTGTGTAACTTCTGGTGGAGGATACGTCAAATTCCTTTCTTCTTAGAGAGGTTATGTTTGTCTGAAATGTTTCACAGTATGGCTTTAACCCTTTAGGCGTTAGAGTTTTTTTCCTAACACGTTCGATTTTGACATCTTAATTTCAAAAAGCATAACCATAGACCGTATATATGAGTGGACATAGCTAACCCGTTAGCCGCCGCGTGCCAGACAGGAAATGCTCCAGGATGTTCTTCCGGCTCCTTCTCTTCCTTTTTCCCATTGATGTACATTGAGATCTTATCGTCCCTCTCTCTGTAACTGCTGAGTCTCATCATTTTGGTCTTAAAATGTTTGTATAAACTAGATGACTCTGAATTTTTAATTTTGCTATTCATTTTGCAATCAGGTGCCTTCATTCCCCGAGGTCACTGCCGCCGAGCGTTAGCAACAGGTTTGATTGACAGAACAGAATTGTACATAACAGAACATATAACATAAATCGGTGACTTAAACTTACTATTTAAAGTTTGATGATAAAAGCTAAAAGTTTCCGTATTATTCTCCAGAGTTACCGAAATACAGTGGTCTGTGCAGAATGGTGCAGAGTATCGCAGCTCCCCAGTGAGGAGGGCGGGCACATTTAACTACCTCAATCCCGATTGGCTCTTGTGGTTGCTATGATACTCGCAGTTGAATTTCCAAATATAGAGCCTGGCTCCAAATTCGCTTCTGTAACCGTGGCATCGTGAGCCTCATTTGAGCGGTGCTGAACTGTGGGTGACGTCACACTCACTTAGTCCACTTCTGTTATATGGTCTATGAGCATAATTCAGAGGTGATAAGAAATAGAGACTTTGTTTAATTAGAGAAATATTAAGCATGACCCCAAGCAGTTATTGCTTTGTCTGGAATGTTTCACAGTAGGTATGTATGGCCTTTCTATCTCCATGGAGACTCTACCAGACCAAGTTACAGGTCAGATCTGTGGAGAGGCGACCCCGCTCACAGTTAGAATGCCTGTTTTCCCATCTATTTTTGAACAATAAATGCACCTGTAACTGAATAAATGTAAAGTAGAGCTGTTTAATATCACATTACGGAACATTCTAAGTGAAGCAATGACGTATCCATAGAGACAAGCGGGTGATAGATCCCCACCGAAAACTTACACAGTGCAGGTTCAATATGTTTACTTAATTTATTGTCAGGCAGTTGTTTTCACCCGAGTTGTTTTGTCTTGTGCTGTGTTCGTTACTTCATTTTTCAACTGGGAAAAATACTTTGCAGGGTTCCTGAGGTGCACATGAACGCAGCATATGCCCCTGCTCTCCATCTGAAATTAAGTCATCATCATAACAATGACAATGATGACGACTGAGGGCAAATAAAAAGGAATGATTGCTTTACACTGTGGGGACTAAACGTGTTGTGCACAGCAGACGGCATAATTATAGTAACTACAGAATATGTAGAAGAACTAGATTTTCATGTAAAGAAAACTCATAATTAAACATATCTGAAGCAGCATTGGGTTACGCTCACACATTTTGAGTATTGTAGTGAGCTTTGTGTTCCAACATAAAAACATATCACTTAAATCTCTGTAAATCTGTTCTGGTAAATATTAAATTCAACTTTGAGTGGCTTAAAAAGAGTCGGGGCTGTAGCTATTACTGATCTGCTGTCTATCAGGATAATATATATGATGAGCTGCTCCCTCTGCTGGTGAGAAGTTGTGGGCATTTGTTTTTATTTTATTTTTAGCTGTATTTTAAAGGTTACACGGGGTTTTTTATGAAGTACTTGCACAGTGTTTACCTATTGTTACTCTGCCTCTGTCCAGGGACTGCAGATGAAAATTTGCTGGCAGCTAAATCTGGCCTGTGCAGTAAAACAAATGAATAAATGAATTACCCATGTGCAATGTATAATCTCTCTTTACTTGACTTGTACTAGTAGTAGTAGTAGTAGTAGTAGTAGTAGTACAATTCAAGTAAGTCAAGTATTAGTGGTAGTAGTAGTGGCGGTGGTAGTAGTAGTAGGTAGTAGGTAGTAAGTAGTAGTGGTGATCATAGTAGAGATACTTGACTCTACTATCAGTACTACTACCACCACTACTAATAATACTACTACCACCATTATTACACAATTATTACAACTACTACTACTACTATTATTACTACTACCACCACTACTATTACTACTACCACGACTATTACCACCACTACTACTACCACCACTACTATTACTACTACTACCACCACTACTATTACTACTACTACCACTACTATTACCACCACTATTACTAATACTACTACTACCACCACTACACAATTATTACAACAACTACTACTACTATTACTACTACTACCACTACTACTACTTTAACTGTTGCTTTTACTGTTATAATGTTTATATTTTTATATTGATGTATAAACTTGTTGTGAGGCGACCTTGAGTGCCCAGAAAGGCGCCCTATAAATAAAATGTATTATTATTATTATTATTATTACTACTACCACCACTACTACTACTACCACTACTATTACCACCACTATTACTAATACTACTACTACCACCACTACTATTGCTACTACTACCACCACTACTATTACTACTACCACTACTCATACCACCACTATTACTAATACTAATACTACTACTCCCACTACTACCACTACTACTACCACTACCAGTATTACTACCACCACTACTACTATTACCACTATTACAACTACTACCACCATCACTCCCTCCACCATCACTACTACAACTCCTACTGTTACCACTACAACAAAGGACTTCCATGTGCCCCAGCCCAGCAGGGCCATCGACAAACAGACAAAGCCTTTATGGAGACTGAACCCAGGTTGGTGTAAACTGGGTCGACCATCGTAATAAAACCAACTCTTGTATTCCCAGAGAAGCAAACATCGCATGTGTGCACTGTGGATGGAATTAATCAGGTTTAATTGTGGGTCCAATTAAAACAGTCCATTGTTCAGGGCTGTGGGGACAGGACGCAGCCGTAAACACAGATAGCTTTACTGTACTTGAGGGAAGATGCTCCTATTCTTGGACAAAAGAGTCTGTGGTCCCCCGAGTAGATTTGTACAAACATAATAACGCTCTTTCTCTCCTCAGAGCAGCAGAGATGGAGGAGGAAGAGGAGGAGGAGGAGGTGGAGGGGGTATACGGCGATGATGTCATGTGCTGCGGGCGTGTGCGAGAGGGTATCTATGACATTGCGGGGACTAAAATCTGTATACGCAGCCACAAATGGGGATTTAACTTACAGTACATATGAGAACGAACATCAAGTCCCCGGTTACATGTAAGCATTTCTATTCTGTGTACCGCTGTCTCCTATGCCCTCTGTGTTAAGAGGATGTGGGCGGGACCTGGCTGGAGCTCCCTGATTGAGCAGCTAGCGGCTAATCAGAGCCTGGAGAGGAACATTTAAAAGGAGCCATGTCCTGCTGCTTCTTTCTCTCACTCTTCTTTGTTGATGCTACACCTGGTGCTCGCTGGTAATCTTTGGTTGGGAGGTTGGTGAAGTGAGTGGGGACCCTATACATTTTGCACCACGTAGTTTATCTTTGTTATACACACTAAGTTATCAGTTGTTGCCACCCTTGTTTTATCACCCCCAAGCTTTTAGTTTAGATCAGTTAGACGAGACTGTTCATTTCTTTCCTTTCTTCGACCAGGTTTGACTTAGGAACTGTTTTGTTATAGTTTGGGTTGTTTCTTTGGCACAATTGGCACGCACCTCCTCCCACTAATAATTCTGTTTTCTGTACACCCTGGTGAATTTTGGCTTTGACAATAAATTCAGCCAAATTGACTTTTCACTCTCTATTAATTATGTCCTTTAATTAACAAGGGATGTAACAAAAGTGGGGACTCGTTCGGGATCGATATATAAGACATTCCTTGAGTCACAGTCATTCCTTCCAGAGAGAGCAAACATGGGGTTCGATTTACAAGATTTCACTGATAATCCCAGTCATTAAATACTTGAGAAATGTCAAAGACAATTTGCTGTGTATTGCAGCTCACCATAACATTTCTGGGAGGAAAAATGCTTAATGTATAAACACTTAAAACTATCAGAAAATGACTTAAAAGTAGTGAAATTATCTTGCTGCATGGACAGATCATTTTACTTGACAAGTTCTCTTAAAATAAACTACCTCTAAACTAGAAATAAGCAGTCGCAGAACTAGTAAGTAGATAATAAATCTGAAAACAAGATGAATAAGTTTTTAAAAAGTGCATGATGTATATCTTTCGTGAGATGAACTAAGTTTTTAAGTTCAGATATGGCTTTAAAAATAGGTTAAGATTAGGCACGTAGTAATTCAAGAAAATATATGTATAAAATATATATAGGTCTCCATGATGACCTTTAATCATTAGATCAACATCGCTGTTCTATGTTCAGACATGGATTAAAATAGGTTAATTAATATTATGATTAAGGTAGAGGTAAAGGTTAATGAATGCAAGTCAATATAAGGTCCTCGAAAAACGTGGAAATGAGTGGAGGGTGAACAGGTCTTAAGAACATTGTGGGGACCAAAATCTTTACATTACATGGGGACCTGTCTCACGTACTGGGACAAAATCCTTCATTATTGGATCAATATGATTTACATTTCAGGTATGGGTTAAAATATGCTAAGATAAGGCAAGAAATGGTTATGGTTAAATTTGCACTCCTTCACCATGGAGATGTTGTTGCTTTGCCTGGATTTTTCCACATATGATATTAAAGTATCTTGTGTTATTAGGTTCTTTTTTCAGACGAAGAGTTTGTTTTCATACCTGAGAGTTTCAACTGCTCACTAGGCAAGCTCTTGGTCTGCAAAAAGAACCTAGTAACATAAATTACCAGAAGACCAAACAAACTTCATTGGACTTAAACGCATCTACAGTATTTCCATCGAGACAAGCGCCAGACCAATTTACAGGTCTGGATTTGAGAGGAGGCCCACTTACAGTCGAATGCATATTTTTCAAGGTGTCGCTTTCTTGTAAAACACCTATAATTCCATAATAAACAAGTGCAATGTCGTACTGTGGTATACAATCTCAAAAACATATCTGTGTGGACACAACCAAGCGTTGGACTCATATCAGAAAACGTACAAACGCAACATTAAAGGGATAGTTGAGAATTTTTGACATGAATCTGTATAGCATCCCTGTCAACAGAGTCATGCACCAACACTGACTTACCTCCCGACAGCGTCCGGTGAGCCAAGTTCTGCCCCGGTTTCGGTGCTGATGTGTCCGGCAAGTTGGCTGGGGTCACGAAAATAAGGAGTTATTCTTCTCAAAACAATATGTGTTCAAAAGAGTGATACAATTGCGTCACAAAACGTGAACAGAAAAAAAGTCAGACCTCGTAATCACTTAGTAGTATTTTCTCTCCGCTCATATCACTCTGCACTGCCCGCCAGGTGAAGCCGCGCATGAATCTAACATTTTTCTCAGTAGTTCGGCAGTGTTTATGTGCTCAGACTTTTGACCGCCACGACGCGATAGAGCTAACGTGAGAGCTACAGCGAAATGTATATAAACCTGTATAAGCTATAGAAGAATAGATATAAAAATGGTGCGGACTTGTGATTCTCCAGGCTGTAACAACAAAAATCCAGCTTCAGCTTGTCCCACTCTGTCCCTCCTTTCTCTCTCTGCCCGTTCTAACTCCGTCTGGTGAATTTGGGCATCAGAATATTCTGGTTCGTAAAGATCTCCCCTTGGCTCTGTGCTAAAGGCAGTGTTTTCATCGTCGGTGTCGTAGTCACACATGTTGTCGTGAACTTTCCGAGCAGTAAACACAGTGAAACAGGCGCGGCGTCACCTGGAGGCAGCGCGGAGTGATATGAGTGGAGAGAAAATAGTACCAAGCGATTATGAGGTCTGACTTTTTCGTGGTTTTGTGACTCAAATGCATCACTCTTTTGAACACATATAGTTTTGAGAAGAAAAACGCTTTATTTTCCTGACTTCAGCACTGAAACCAGGGAAGAACTCGGCTCACCAGACGCTGTCGGGAGGTAAATCATTGTTAATACATGACTATCCCTTTAATGTTAGAATCAGTGTCTACGAAATGAATACAAGTCAATGTACAGTCCCCGAAAAGCATGGAAACCCGACATGTGTGCGTGCGGATGTGTGTTGAGGGGAAGGGGGTACACGAGGACAATAAAATGTTGGAATCCAGAAGGCAAAGCTCTCCCCTGACCCGCCTCTGACTCACACTCTGCCTCGGCCCGGTCAGAGGGATGTTGCATAATACAGCGTCCTATTAAATCCACATTACAATAACACGCAGCTTATTTCTCCTTTCAAACACTGCGATATGCAAACTCTACATGGACAGATGACGTTTAGACTCATGACAGTCCATCCTGAACCTCCCTCACTGCCGCGTTCGAGCTGGACTCCACAGTGAATTGGACTAACTGGGACAATGACTGGGACAATCACAGGGCAGCATTATGTCTGGGCTCAAGCCAAGAGCCCAGCGGACCAAAGCAAACACAGAATTACATGGACTGCAGACGGCATTTTAGCAGAAACTCATTTTAGACTATTTTGGGATTTGGAAAAAAGAACAAAGGGAGGAGCTTGGTCATAATGTTCAAATCAAATTACTGTAGATCTATTGACTACAATTCTAATGCCACTTTATTATTATTATTTTCATTTGACATGTATTCAGTGCTGTTTTTTTCCCACATAATTCACAGTACATGTGCATAGTTTGTTCCATAAATGAATGAAATGAATATCAACATAAGGATACATGAAAAGAAAAGTAAATAGTAATGATGCTGATAATGATAACCTTAAGAAAAAATAATTAAACAATCATTTAAATCAAACTAATAATAATAAATAGTCATTATAAAAAATTACTATTTATTTTTAATTACAAAACACTGGACACGACCCATTTATTTAGGTCATAATCTGCTGTTTTTGGTTCTCAAGTTCCAATCAGAAAGCAGAAGGAGCCTCACACGAGTCTCTCATTTGCGTTGCCAGTTTCAATGCTAAAGTCCAGTTGGTTTAAGCTTAAAACAACTCTCCCCATACAGGACTACAGTCATACCATACTCCCTACAACAGTACAACAAATGTAGTTAATATGATTCACTTAGTTTCAGGAGCAGGACCACGCCTCAACCGCCCTCGTCTCCTCTCCAGCGAATCACAGCTCACTTCGACCACACCCCAATTTCCCAGAAGCCTATTTGTAGCAGCCTATCCCGGCGACCCAGTTTGTCCCGAATAACTCAACCCCACCCTCCCAACCCCGATCTGTTCTCTTCCAGACATAAGACGCCTACGAAGGGGGTCCCGAGTCTCAACCCAGCCGACCCGCCTCGTCTCCATATAATAAACTCTTTTCTCTTTGCACATGTGTTGTTGGTGTGGTCCTTGCTAGTGAACTCACCCTTATGTAACAGATAATACTCCCTACAACTGTGCAACAACTCACCTTTATGTAACAGATAATACTCCCTACAACTGTGCAACAACTCACCCTTATGTAACAGATAATACTCCCTACAACTGTGCAACAACTCACCCTTATGTAACAGATAATACTCCCTACAACTGTGCAACAACTCACCCTTATGTAACAGATAATACTCCCTACAACTGTGCAACAACTCACCCTTATGTAACAGATAATACTCCCTACAACTGTGCAACAACTCACCCTTATGTAACAGATAATACTCCCTACAACTGTGCAACAACTCACCTTTATGTAACAGATAATACTCCCTACAACTGTGCAACAACTCACCCTTATGTAACAGATAATACTCCCTACAACTGTGCAACAACTCACCCTTATGTAACAGATAACCCTGTCATGTCAATCACAATTTCATCTTTGCACTATTTCCTCCTCCCGACCTCTTGTATACAATTGAGATATATTAGAATTAAAAAATGTTATTTTTACTTGTACATATACGTTTATATAATTGTTAGGGGTGGGACATTAATGCATTAATTAATTAGAAAGAATATAATGCATTCAAATATTAATGCATTTTATCGCAGTTTGCCAAACAACGCGGAACGTTTGTCAGTGCACCATGTTGTGGTACGGCAATTATACTGACGCACACAGTTCCTACGACAACAACAACACAGCCTGAAAGCTGCTGAACGGTACATTTCTATTGAGAGTATGAAAGTATCAACAAATACATAGTTTATTACGACACAGAAGCTCCTCAACCCTACGACGCCATTTAAATGCAAAACATGTGACAGCAGCACAGAAACTGCTGGAGCTGTTGGCGGAAGCAATTCTGGTCCGAGTACAAATAAGAAGTGTCAGCAGCTCGAACAAATGACTGGCTTCATGAAGAAAATGAGTAAAGGAGTAAGGCAGATATTGTTATGGGAATAATAGAAATTAATTAATTACAAAACCCGTAATTAATTCTATTAATTTTTTTATAATCAAGTCCCACTCCTAATAATTATGCTTTATTTGACACCAGTCGCTTGCTGTATTTGCTACTTATTTTTTAATTTATAGGTTTTTTATTTAGTTTATATTTTTTTGCTCTTTGTTATTATATTATATTGTGATGTGAGAGCTACAATGTCCAAATAATTTCCCTTGTGGATCAATAAAGTTCGTCTTAAGTCTAAGTTGAAGAATAGCTTGAGTCTAAAGCATAAACAATTCTTAAAACAGTAAACACCCAGGCTACGTACAACTGCTTTAATGTATTTACTCATTCATCTCTTTATCTGAAAAGCCCAAAATATCCGTCACTGACATTTTACTTGGCCTCGCATTTTTCTTTGTTCAAATTGTGCTGTTTGTACTCTTAAGACAACAGCGATCCGCGCACCTGAAATAAACTCGCTCGCAGGTTGCGCATCATTTTTAGTGGATGGCGTTATTTGCAGGTATCTCCACTGGTACACACAGCACAACTGATATCCTCATTTACCGAGGTCCCCGAAGTGCCCGTCTTGCCTTTAAGCACCTGCACCATAGTGGAAATGTTTACCCAGTCAAAGAAAGAAATAAACCTGTCAGAAGCACAAACAAGGAAGGATTATGTCCCGAACGTAATAACTAAGGAAAAATGAGGAGTTTCCGGAATCCTCAGAGTACAATTAAAGCAAGCGAGGAAGTAATCATCGGATAATTATACTGCGTCTACAGTATATGAAGGATTTACTATATGAGCACTTCCACTGTCGTTTATTTCCATGGTATTTTGTTACAAGTGCTTAGACTTAGACAAACTTTATTGATCCACAAGGGAAATTATTTGGACACAACGGTGGAATATAACAAAGCAAAAGTGGTGAAGTATTTGGGATAAATTTTAGGTATCTGTACTTTATTTAAGTACATTTAAAGAGGATATATACGTTTATACTTTTACTCCACTACATTTTTGAACAGGACTGAAAAGTTAAAGTATTTTTTTATTAGTTGAGACCTGGTTAAAAAACAGATGGGTTTATTTTTAAGACGTTCCTCATTTGAGTATACAAAAAGTACATATAAAAACAGCTAGAAAGTAAAAATTTCTGTTGAAAAAAAAAATCAGCGCAAATATATATCAAAATCGATATACGTGATGCTTCTTTAGATTTCAAAATCTGCACAAAATACTTTTTTACTCTTTCATACAGTACATTTTTAAACATGTACTTTATCATTTTACTTTAGATTTTTTCATGTTATATTTTCCTTTTAGTTTTGCTTTGGTATCTGTACTTTGACTTAAATAACATGAGCAAAACTATAAATAATAATAATTGAAAAGTAAAAATAAAGCATAGAAATATAGTAATTTTAAACTTTACTTTTTACTGAAAAAAGCAGATATCACATATTACAATGTGCAGAATGAAATAAGTTCCTGCTTTTGTTCTTTTTCTTAACAAAACATAAACAAAGAACAAGTTGGGGATTCAGGAAACCTCAGTCACAAAGCAACAAAACATTGCAAATATGAACATTTTATATGAAGTCTGATGGACTCTGATGGACAGAGTATGAAAAGCCGGTGAGGCTTTTCATACTCTGTCCATTTAGACTACATCTTATAAAATAAGTCCAGCTGTACTTTCAGTAAAAACGAAACCTTTTCCATTGTATAGATTTCTTGCACAATATCAATCCAGTTCTCTATTGTTGGTCGTTCAGGTTTAAGACACTTGTTATTGCCTTTTTACTTGCAGCCAATGAAATGTGAGTTATCTCTTGTTTGTATTGTTAAATCCATCTAGTTCTAAGTTACTGAGATACAAGCCATCAAATGACGGGGAAAACAAATGAAAAAACATTTTGCAGATGTTGATGAATCTCTGACCAAAATTCTTGGATGACCCCACATTCCATCCATCTCCAACATTTCTTTGATATTTCCACTGTACTGGTGTAATGAAGAATCTCATTAGGTTTTTCCAACAGAATTCACACCAAATATTTGACTCTGTTGAGAGCCACTGAATTCGACATATGCGCTCCCAGTTATCCTCGGTCATTATAAACTTTCCCTCTCTTTCCCACTTCTGTTTCACATATGTGTTCCCCCCTTTACCCAACAGGATGCCATTATACAATTTGGATATACACATATATTTTAACTATATGCAAGAGGTCGGAAAGAGAAACAGTGCAAAGATGAAATAATGATTGACAGGACATAGAGTTATCCATTATACAAGAGTTGTATTGAGTAGGGTATGAATGTGGTCCTGTTTGAGTGGAGCTGTAGGAGCCTGTTGCAGAAAGAGCAGAGTCTAATGGAAGTACAAAATAGCTTAGGTTGAAAGCTTGTATTGTGCACTTCAAAATATCTCTTGTAAATGCCAAAGTGATCACTATAGAGCTTGTTATATGTGTGTAAAGACTAAAGATACCATCAAACTGTAGAGATAGAATCAGTTGGCAGATATACATGCCGATATTTGCACTTTTAGCATATGGGCTATCGACCTTAAATCTCCAACACAGGCGGATATTTTGTTTTGGCTGACGTGTTGTCTGAAGAGTAAACACACATCTTTATTAACTTAAAAGTGAAGAGATAATAGCACAAAACGTGAATATACTTCTCTCTCAAGGGTTTGTGGTCGTGTTGTAGTCAACACTACTCGAGACCAAGACTAGTCCGAGACCACAGGGCCCCGAGACCAAGACCTGTGAGGGTCAGGACTGAGAAAAGACCGAGACCACGGCCTCTCGAGACCAGATCAAGACCTACTTTGTAATTTTCTATATTTATTTGTATTTTAGAGTTATTTTGGCTCAAAAATGGCTAAAAATGTTTTCTTATAAATCTATCCTAATTTTATTATTTTTAACTGTGCTGCACCTAAACACTCTGTGCCCCCTTTTTGGACCCTCAACCACAGTTTGAGAATCCCTTCTTTAATCCCACTTCCACTGGTACTTTACAGAAAACTGCTTCAAAGTGAAGAAAGTGTTTTTTTTTTCAAGTTCAGAACATTTATTATCTTACTGGATTTGCAGTGATTTGTGTTTAGCAGCCTCTGCACATTTACAGGCTGTAATAAAATATTGCACTTGTCGAGTGTCAGACCTCGAGTCCGAGTCAAGACCGAGTCTAAATGCCTTCAAGACCAAAACAAACCGAGTCTAAGTGCCTTCAAGACCAAAACCGAGTCCAAGTGCCTTCAAGACCAAAACTGAGTCCAAGTGCCTTCAAGACCAAAACAAACCGAGTCTAAGTGCCTTCAAGACCAAAACCGAGTCCAAGTGCCTTCAAGACCAAAACTGAGTCTAAGTGCCTTCAAGATCAAAACAAACCGAGTCCAAGCACCTTCAAGACCAAAACAAACCGAGTCTAAGTGGCTTCAAGACCAAGACAAGACCGAGTCCAAATGCACTTGAGTCCGAGACGAGACCAAGATCGGTCTTAAGGTCGGTCTCGATACCCAAGACCGGTCTCGAGTTCTACAACATTAGTCTGTGGTGAGTTTGGAGTAAATTGAAGTTATAGAATTTGGGGAAAACAATAAAAATCTGACCTATATTTCAGACCAAGAATATCAGCAGAGATTATCGGTCCATCCAGTCTATCCAGTGGATTCTAAACCATTAACATCTGTATCGGTCATGAAAACCCCATATCGGTCGATCTCTATTAAACTGTACCGAAAAATTCTGTTGTTCTGGATCATGTATTGTAATAATAAAAGCACGACAAATCAGTGGAAATACGTAGAAATTAAATGAACACTATCATTTTAAGGCCACGACTTCTTAAAGAAACTGTAATAAAATGATTTGGTTCCTTTGTGCTGACAGAAAAGACACTGAACTTTGTGCCAGTTTTGGTTTCATCAGGACTGGCCGCTCTCCAGCTCCATTTTAAATTATTCGCAGTTTGGGATGTTTTGACGCCTACGGGATCCCACTTCCTTTTGCGATATTCTGCAAATTAAATTTAAATCATAATCACTATCATGAAGCTCTAGACAGAATTCTTTGATGGTCATTTTGCTTTAAAGCAGAACTAAGTAACCTCATTAAATATCTTTTGTATCCCTGTGATGGTTAAATATGCATTTTTGGGCTGTTTGAAGTGCCCATCGTCTCCCCTTGTTGTCTCCGGGCAGAAAACCAGACTTGCAACAAGAGAGAGAGAGAATTCCCCTGAGAAATCCTGACTTTTGTTTTATATTTGGGAACACTATGGTTTTCAGACTGTAGAATGTAATATGTAATGTTATGTGTCCAGATGTCTCCATGGAAATGTTTCTGCTTTGTCTGGAATGTCCCGATATCCATCTTGCATTTTAATAATTTTCTATTGCCGTATTTTCCGGAGTATAAGTCGCTCCGGAGTATAAGTCGCAGTCAAAAAATGAATGAATGAAGAAGAACAAACAAACATATATAACGCATTTTTTGGGGGGGGGGGAATGTATTTTATAAAATCAGAGAACAAGAACAGACATTTCTACACTTCAAACTGTCGACCTTGGCATGGAAGTTCGCTGCAGTTTTTGGGACATCGTTGTCTGTGCTCTGAAGCGGTAACAGCTTTTTTTGTTTTCTTCATTGCAGTTCGAGTGTCCTCCGCATTTCACCAGTCTCTTAGGCTACGTTCAGACTGCAGCCTGAAGTGAATAAAATCAGATTTTTTCACCCCTATGCGACCTGTATCTGATCTTTTAATGACAGTCTGAACGACACAGATCAGATTTTTTTCAAATGTGATTCAGGCCATTTGGGATATGTGCTCCTAAAACCGATACATATCCGATCTTTTGACATGCGACTTCAGTCTGAACGGCCAGATCTCATTCATCCAACCCACATCCGACCTACACGACATCAACAAGTGAGAGTGTGGCTATTGTTTGCTCACTGAAATAGGCCGAAGACGTGTTTCCTCTGCGAGAGTGCTATGACATCAACTTTAAAATCTCCAGGTGCTCAATTGCTGGCGTCCATGTTTAGGCGACTTCCGTAAAGTCTGAGCACTCTCGCTGTGTGTGTCATCGTCTTGTCCTCCAGAGCATGCGGGACACTTTTGGAGCGTTTAAAGTTCATACTGGAGATCACATACAAGCCGCATTTAATTGGTAATGTGAACGACCTCGCCAAAAAATCGTATTTCACAAAAAAATCTGAATTGAGCATTAAGCTCTGCAGTCTGAACGTAGCCTTAGTTTCTCGCTCGCTCCAAACTTTCTTTTTGCTGCTCCATTACAGTTTTCAGATGTATTGTTTCACAATTTGCATCTTGTAATCTGCAGAATATGATTTTCTTGTTGGAGGCATTTGTGTTCAGTCTTTCTCCATTGGCTTTATAAGTTTAATATCTAAACTTAAAATTTTCAGTGGTGCAGGAGTAACAGGAGTAGCTGATACCGGCACACAAGCCTAGAGCGCCACCTCATGGCTGTCAGTGTCAAAATAACACACATGTGAAACTATATATTTTAATATATAAGACTCAGCACCACCCAAACCATGAACGAAAAATACGGTAAGTGAAAAGCTTGCATTCTTACTGTGAGAGGGCTCGCCTCTCTACAGATCTGACATGTAACTTGGGCTTAAGGCATCACCTGCTGTCACTGTAGAGATAAATAAGTAAAGCTATACTGTGGAACATTACAGGTAACATAACCTATTTTAACCTATTTTATTGACGAATGTTGTGATGTATTTTGAAACCCGGTAATATGTTTTTGCGTGTTATTTTCTTGCCTTAATTCAATTTAAAAACCAAAAAAAATGCATTTGGTGTCTCTTCTCTGACTGTGTAATCTCACAAGGGAGCTGCAGGGGGAGCTCTATCACTAAAGTTACGCTCAGCTTTAACTTTCAACAAGGAGTAATTGTGGAAACGTGTCAAAAACTGCTGCAAGATTCTAAAGACAACAGACACGGGGACTGTCAAGATTGCGATCGATGTCTACAAAGCACATCAAAGCTCCATTAACTCTGGACTCTGCTCTTATTAAAGAAGAGATACTCGTCTTCTGGGACACGGCGGCTCAGGTTGTGGAAATATACAAGGCGAGCTGAAGACACGCGCGAGACTTTGAAGATAATAGCCTGTGTGTCTGAAGGGCTGCGTTTACTCTACAATATAAAAACTAATCTAGCAAAAAAGACAATGCAGCCGAAGCGATGTGGCCCCCAGGACGCTGCGGACCATCAGAATAAATATAGTGTGGTTAGGGTTCACTCAGACAGATACTGCAGGAGTGGGAGTACAGTGGCCATCTGCTGATTTTAATAAGTCACGCTCATCATATTGTAAAGATGGTTGTGAAGGAGCAGGGAGCAGCTGAATGAGTCGAGTTCTATTGGTTAGGATTGAAATAAACAATACGTGAAAAGCATTCGGTTAAAAGGTGTAACTTTTCTGGTGGAGGATCCGTCAAATGCTTTTCTACATAAAGATGTTATCTCCGGTTTGGCCGGAATGTTTCGCAGTACGGGATTAAACATTTCTATCTTCATGGAGACCGAGCCGGCCCAAGTTACAGGTCAGATCTGTGGAGAGGTGACCCCACTCACAGTCAGAATGTCTGTTCTTCTAGGGATTTTTCAGCTATAAAACCACCTATAATTGAATAAATGTAAGGTACACACACCGCAAAAAACAAAATAGCCAAGTTAAGATGACTTGAATTAAGAATGTTTTATCATAATTTGAGTAAATTTCACTTGACAAGTAAAGTTATTTTCCAGTGGAATAAGACTTTTTGTACTTAAAATATGAAAATATATCTTGTTACACTTAAAATAAGAAAATAACAACATTTTGCACTTGAAATAAGAAACAAAATCTATCCATCAATTTTCTTCTGCTTATCTGGGGCTGAGTCGCGGGGGCAGCAGCCAAAGCAGGGGCTCCCAGACTTCCCTCACCCCAGACACTTCCTCCAGCTCCTCCGGAAGGACCCCGAGATGTTCCCAGGCCCAGAGACACAGTCCCTCCACTGTGTCCTGGGAGTAGAGCTGCTGCTCCTCCAGTTGCCTCCTGGACGCCTCCCTCAGGAGGTGTTCCGGGCATGTCCCACCAGAAGGAGGGGCCTCCTTCTCGTGGGACATGCCCGGAACACCTCCTGAGGGAGGCGTCCAGGAGGCATCTGGAGGAGCAGCAACTCTACTCCGAGCTCCTCCCATGTGACCGAGCTCCTCACCCCATCTCTAAGGGAGTGCCCGGTCACTCTGCGGAGGAAACTCATTCCGACTTCTTGTATCTGTGATCTCGTCCTTTCGGTCATTACCCAAAGTTCAAGACCACAGAAAAAAAAACGAACAAAATTGAATGTCGCTTGAATTAAGAAACACACTTATTCCATTGGCAGATCATTTTACTTGTCAAGTTGAATCCACTCTAATAAAGTTAATGTAAGTGATTTTAACTTAGCCAGATAGTGGATAGTGGAACATTTAAAGCAAGACAATGACATATCCATAGAAACAAGCAGGTGATGGACTCCCAACCAAAAAGTTACTCAGAAAGCATCGCCCTCACAGGGAAATACTGTATGTCCCCAGCATTTGACCCGTCCTTCAGTGGCACTAAACCTGTCAGGACCCATCTCCACATGTTAAAGGGCAAAATAACGATTATATTTTCTGATTGATGGGGAAACTGCCTGAAGAAAACCCAAACAGAAAACCCGGGACTCAAACCTGTAACCTTCTTGTTGAGAAATCTGTGTATTTTGGAATGACCCTAAAGAGATTCTGGTGCTTTATGACATGACACTTGCTCTCTCTCTCCTTCTCTTCATCATCCGCGTTTCTCTTTTCTCCTTCATTCTCTTCCTCTCTCTGTCGCTCCTTCACTCTTTCTCCCTTTCAGTGCCTCTCCCCTCAACTTTCTTCGTTCTCTCACTCTTTGCACTTAATTCCTTCATTCCATCTATACATCTTTCATTGCCCTCTCTCCTTCCCGCTGTCTTTCTCTCTCCTCCGTCCCTCTCTTCCTTTCTCTCTCTCTCCCTCCCTCCCTCCCTCCCTCCCTCCTTCCCATCCTCTACCCCTTTTTGTCTCTTTCTCCCTTTCACCTTTCTTCATCTCTCGTCTTTCTCTCCCTTTGCACTTATTCCCTCCCTTCCATCTATACATCTTTCTTTTTTCCCCTCTCTTTCTCTTCTCTCTCTCTCCCTCTCTATCTCCTTTTCTCCCTCCCGCTCTTTCATCCTCTCTCTACCTCTCTTTCTCCCTTTAACATCTCTAACCACACCTTTCTTCATCTTTCTCTTTCTTTTTCCCTCTCTGGCCCTTCTTTCTCTCTCTCTCTCCCTTCTCCCTCCCTTTCTCTTCTGTCCTTCCTTTCTCCCTCCCACTCTCTCATCCTTTCTACCCCTCTTCCCCCTCCTCCTTTGAATGTCTCTCCCTTCATCTTCCTTCATCTCTCGTCTTTCTCTCACTCTTTGCTCTTAATCCCTCCCTTCCATCTATATATCTTTCTTTTCCCTCTCTTTTTCTCCTTCTCTATCTCTCATTTTCCCTCTCCCTCCTGTCCCTCTCTTCCTTTCTCCCTCACACTCTCTCATCCTCTCTCTACCCCTCTTCCTCCCTCTCTCTTTCTCCATTTCAACATTTCTCTGCTCACCTTCCTTCATCTCTTTTCTTTCTCTCACTCTTTGCACTTATTCCCTCCCTTCCGTCTACACATCTTTCTTCCCCCTTTCACTCACTCTCTTTCTCTCTCTCTCCTCCCTCTCTTCCTTTCTCCCTCCCACTCTTATCCTTTCTCTACCCCTCTTCCTCTCTCTCTCTCTTTCAGCATCTCTCCCCTCACCTTTCTTCATCTTTTTCTTTCTCTTTTTCTCTCTGTCCCTCCCTCTGTCTTTCTCTCTCTGTGTCTTCTTCTCCCTCCCTCTCTCTTCTGTCCCTCTTCCTTCCTCCCTCTCTCTTTCTCCCTTTCAACGTCTCTTACCTTCCTTCATCTCTCCTTTCTCTCACTCTTCACACTTAATCTTTCCCTCCCATCTACCCCATCTACATATCTTTCTTTCCCCTCTCTCCCTCCCTCTGTCTTTCCCTCGTCATCCCTTTCTCTTTCTCCCTTTCAATATTTTCCCCACACCTTCCTTCATCTCTCGCTCTTTGCACTTAATCCCTCCCTTCCATCTACTGTATATATCTTTCTTTTCCCCTCTCTCCTCCCTCTATCTCTTCCTCTCTCCCTCCTCTCTCCCTCCTCTCTCTACCCCTCTTCCTCCACCGTCTCTCCCCTCACCTTCCTTCATCTCTCCTTTCTCTCAGTTTTTGCACTCAATTCCTCCCTTCCATCTATACGTCTTTCTTTTCCTCTCTCGCTTTCTCCCTCTCATCACTCCTTTTCCCTCTCCCGCCCTCTCTCTTCTGTCCCTCTCTTCCTTTCTCACTCCCTCTCTCTCATCCTCCCTCAACCCCTTTTTCTCCCTCTCTCTTTTAACATCTCTCCCCTCACCTTTCCTTTCTTCTTCCTTTTCCCTCTCTCCCTCTATCTTTCTCTCTTCTTCTCCCTCCCTCTCTCTTCTGTCCCTCTTCCTTTCTCCTTCCTCTCTACCCCTCTTCATCCCTTTCTCTTTCTCCCTTTCAACATTTTCCCCACACCTTCCTTCATCCCTCACTCTTTCCACTTAATCCCTTCCTTCCATCTACTGTATATACCTTTCTTTTCCCCTCTCTCCTCCCTCTATCTCTTCCTCTCTCCCTCCTCTCTCTACCCGTCTTCCTCCCTCTCTCTTTCTCCCTTTCAACATCTCTCCCCTCACCTTCCTCCATCTCTCCTTTCTCTCACTTTTTGCACTCAATCCCTCCCTTCCATCTATATATCTTTCTTTCCCCTCTCGCTTTCTCCCTCTCCATCGCTCCTTTTCCCTCTCCCTCCCTCTCTCTTCTGTCCCTCTCTTCCTTTCTCCCTTCCTCTCTCTCATCGCCTCTCCCTCCCTCTCTCTTTCTCCCTTTCACCATCTCTCCCCTCACCTTCCTTCATCTCTCCTTTCTCTCACTCTTTGCACTTAATCCCTTCCTTCCATCTACTGTATATATCTTTCTTTTCCATCTACTGTATCTGTCTTTTCCCCTCTCTCCCTCCCTCTATCTCTTCCTTTCTCCCTTCCTCTCTCATCCCCTCTTCCTCCCTCCCTCTTTCTCCCTTTCGCCGTCTCTCCCCTCACCTCTCTTCATCTCTCTTTTCTCTCACTTCCCTTCCATCTATATATCTTTTTTCCCCTCTCTCTTTCTCTCCTTTTCCCTCTCCCTCCCTATCTCTTCTGTCCCTCTCTTCCATTCTCCCACACACTCTCTCCTTGTCTCTTTACTCCTCTTCCTCCCTCTCTCTTTCTCCCTTTCACCGTCTCTCCCCTCACCTTCCTCCATCTCTCCTTTCTCTCACTCTTAGCACTCAATCCCTTCCTTCCATCTACTGTATATATATTTCTTTTCCCCTCTCTCCCTCCCTCTATCTCTTCCTTTCTCCCTTCCTCCCCGTCTCTTTCTCCCTTTCGCCGTCTCTCCCCTCACCTTTCTTCATTCTCTCGCTCTTTGCCCTCAATCTATCCCTCTTTCTTCCTCCTCCAGCTCTTCTTCTCCCCTCGCTTTTCTCCGGGTTGGACTTTTCTTCCGTCGGCCCACGTGTCTGAGTCCTGATAGTGACGACTGCACACAGATACCATCAGCGTTCTCCACTCAATATTCCCGGGGCCGGTGGGAGGCGCCTTCAAATGGCCCATATTCGGACTTATTATCAGTGACAGAGGAGCTGCTGAATACACAAGTCCAGAACACGCTTTTCCACACCTCCAGTCCCACTTCAGGCCCGTCTCTTACAAAAATACTCAAGATGGTGTAAACCGAGGTAGGTTCTTTTAAAGGGCCCGTGTTACGCTATTTCCCGAGCGATTTTAGAACGTTTCCTCGTCGCAAACAGACCTGCACTACAAAAAATGGGTTTTCTAGCATAGTTAAACTGACTTGAATTAAGCAGATTCATCTTAAAAGATCAATTTTAAGATTTTATTACTTAATAAGATGAGTTTTATTACTTCAAGATATTCCATCCTGATTTATCTTATCTCGATATTACAACTTATTCTAAGCACTTTTTATATTAACTCAGTCCAGGTTAAGCCTCTTTAACTTCCTTCTCAAACCAATAAGGTGAAAAATCTCACCATAAATACTTGAAACTAGTGTTTTCTGCTTAGAACAAGATTCGTATTTTGTCTTGTTTTAAGAAAACTTGGTAAGTGAAAATTTCTTACTGCACTGGCAGATAATTTCACTTAAAATAGGGCATTTTTACCTCAAAATTGGGGTTTTTTTTCTTATTTTTTGATAGGCCTTTTTTGCAGTGTGGAGTTGTGTTTCGTTTCATTCACACGTTCAACGCGCAAATCCAGCAAATTTAAGCAAAGTTCTTCACACAAACTGATGTTATGTGTAGGGTGTGTGGAGATTTTCACAATAAAAAACTGGGACATCCCCGTTTCTTTGGTAGTTGGTAATAATAAAATTGTGAAACGAGTGCAGAATTAAGGAAAACTGTTATGCAGAGACCATCCATCCATCCATCCATCTTCTCCCGCTTAATCCAGCTGGGTCGCGGGGGCAGTTTGCTGCCCAATACTCATAGCACCTGACCCCCCCTATGAACCCCTCTGCAGGTGGTGAGGCCACAGGAGGGTGGATGTCATGGTCCTTGATGTTAGTTCATAGGGGTGCGTTGCATGTTTTGGGTTGATGGGGGAAACCGGAGTACCCGGAGGAAACCCATCCAGACACGGGAAGAACATGCAAACTCCACACAGAAAGGCCCGGGCGACCCGGGGATCGAACCCGCAACCTTCTTGCTGTGAGGCCTGAGTGTTGCCACTCAGGCCTGGTCTTTGCAGTTATGCAGTTAGTTATGACTAAACAGAGAAAACAAGGGACTACGTATAAAAAGAAGTTTAAATTTAATAAAGTCCAAAGTAATTTAACGAAAAGTTACAGTCTCTTTCTTGTTTCCATGGAGATTTCCTTGCGTTTCGTCCTGTAATAATGCATTTTTACTGTGAGGGGTGTCTGCTAGTCTCCATGGGGACAGACGAGTTCAATGTCACACTGCGGAACCATCCATCCATCCATCCATCTTCTCCCCGCTTAATCCGGCTGGGTCGCGGGGCAGCGTGCTGCCCAATACTCATAGCACCTGACCCCCCTATGAACCCCTCTGCAGGTGGTGAGCCCACACTGCGGAACATTCTAGGCAAATATCTCCATGGAGAGAAGCAGGTGGGCACTCTATTTGTAATTTGGTGTGATACTATCAATTTAACATCTGACCTATTGCAGAGATGCGCCGAGTAAGTGAAATGTTACGCAGTTTTTGTTTTGGCAGAGATGAATTATAAATCACTTCTGACAGATATTTGGGGATGAATTATTAAAAACTTCCACAACTCCAAGAGCAACATTTTTAGACTGCGTGTGGAAAGCTGGTGTAGCAATTTGTAAACAATCTCCTTTGTGCCCTAAAAGTTAAAAAAATCTGTCTAGTTTCGGTCTTTGGTCTTAATAAGTTCTGCAAAGTGTAAAGTTTCCCCGATTTGCACTAATACAATTTACAACGGAGTGATCTGCACATCTCAAGTAAGTCTCAAGTCTTTGACCTCAAGTCCGAGTCAAGTCCCAACTCATTGACCTTCAAGTCCAAGTGGAGTCCCAAGTCCAAGTGGAGTCCCAAGTCCAAGTGGAGTCCCAAGTCCAAGTGGAGTCCCAAGTCCAAGTGGAGTCCCAAGTCCAAGTCGAGTTCCAAGTCCAAGTCGAGTCCCAAGTCTTAGTCCATTTTATCAAGCCAAGTCTCAAGTCCTAAAAATAGTGACTCAAGTCAGACTCGGATCCAAGTCACAAAGACAGTCCAAGTCGAGTCTCGAGTCACTGGCCCGTAAGTCCAAGTCAAGTCCAAGTCAAGTCCAAGTCAAGTCCAAGTCAAGTCCAAGTCAAGTCCAAGTCAAGTCCAAGTCGTCTGATTTGAGCTTCAAGTCATTTCAAGTCTTTAAACCAAAATCCCAAGTATAGCTAAGATTTTGGCCATTTATATGACTTTTAAGTTAAATTGTACTTAAAAATCATGGTGTATTTATATGAGAGTTGGAGAAATGCAATTTTTTCCTTTTTAAATGTCCTGTCAAGATTTTTGTGCGAAACATTACAGTGAGAATAGAAAGAATTCAGATTTTAAAAAGCTCAACAGTTATTTTTTCGTGTAGCCTGCACTGAAATGGAAGGCTCATGTTCTATGTAGTTCCCTCTGTTTTACTGTATTGTACTGTATATACTGTATTACTGTATACTTTTTAAAAATGTTTTTATTTTATGGGGAAACCGGAATGCCCCGAGGAAACCCATCCAGACACAGGAAGAACATGCAAACTCCACACAGAAAAGCCCCGGTCGACCCATCTCACAGTACAGTACTTCAGCTATATCCAAAGTAACAAACAGAGAAGTGGGAGTATCAACTGTAAAGAGAAAAGTACTTTCTAAAAACATATATATTTTTAGGAGACGCATCGAATCTTCTGAATTCGCAGGGGCTCAAATCCAAGTCAAGTCCCTCCTTTCCAGACAAGTTGAAGCTTTATTTTCTTTTTTTTGGGGGGTTACTGTATTCTATTTGGTTTGCTACATACACACATACATACGCACACACACACACATACAGTTTTTTATGTTATGAAACTAACATTTTGATTTGCTATACGTCTGAAATAAACTGATTGATTTTGATTGATTGAAATCCCAATTCACTGACCTTCAAGTCCGAGTTAAGTCCCGTCTTAGTCCATTTTGTCAAACAAAGGCTCTAGTCCTAAAAATAGTGACTCAAGTCTGAGTTGACTCCAAGTCCTCATCTCTGCACATTACTAATGATCATTAATGACCTATAGCTAACAAACAAACTGTAAACAAGTAGGTGTGTTAGTTTCAGAGTAATTTCAGTGTAGTTAGCTCTTCCCTTTGGACATATAAGGCTGTGTCCAACAGCGATCTGACCAGAAGTTGTTTGGATGAGCTGACAGAATGTATTTTTTTCTTTTGCAGTGAATCCTGCCTGGACGACTGAGGGATTACACAGACATTGTGTAATAACATATGTAATAAAACCTTTATGTTGACAATATTAAATGATTTGAACATTTGTGTTTATTGCACCTTTCAGATTTACCTTTTCAAATTTTTGTGTCTAAAACCACATTTGTGCATTGTTTTTTTTTTCCAATTACAGTAACATACATTTTAAATCAGATGTTACTTCCTGACCGTTACTTTTACTTAAACAGTCCTTTGCCTATATATTTGTTTTAATCTTACAGTTATTTTTGGAGCACTACTTTGTACTTCTACCTGATTCATATTATTCTGTACCATTGCTCTTACTTACAATACCACTTTGGCTACATAAACCACTTCTGTTCTGAGGGCATCAACTTGTTCCAACAGACAAATAAAAAAATCTCCCAAAATAAGCTTTTCAAATTCAAGTATTTTTTGATTGCAAAGTGATATTTACTTTCCAGCCCTTACCTCTTTGTGGGGTTTTGTCTGGGTTCATGTTTTGGGCCCAAATACGAGCGCTACAGCCTTGGCTAACCGAACTGCAGTAAATGTGTTTTCGGAGAGCTAGACTGGCTCCAACAAAAATACGAGTGCATAATATAATTTGTCCTTGATGGAAGAAAGTTTTTACAAAAATGACTGCGATATCAAATGTACCTGGATTTTTAGATATAAAGGTCACTTTTTGGTGGAGGCTACATCAAATGCTTTTCTCCATGGAGATATTGTTACTGTTTTGTCTGGAATGTTTCGCAGTATGGCATTACATCTTTCTATCTTAATGGAGACCAAACCAGACCAAGTTACAAGTCAGATCTGTGGAGAGGCGACCCCGCTCACAAGGATGCCTGTTTTTCTAGGTATTTTTGAGCTTTAAAACCACCTGTAATTGAATAAATAAAGAAAGTCAAGTAGGGCTGTTTAATTAATACTGGGGAACATTTTAGGCAGAGCAATGACATAACCATGGAAACAAGCAGGTGACAAACGACCAAAACGTTTCAGTAATATCGGTATCAGAACTGAAAAAGCTGGACTGGCACATCCCTATAGTGTATTGTAAAGCCAGCAACTTTTATAAAAACCAAATCAATCAAAATCAGACGGCACGTTGTCTAACTGTGTAACATTTTAGCAATGCAAACTTATCAGAAAGAGCTATGTGCATGTTTAGGGTGAGCGCTTGGCAAGGATAGTCCAAAATGTGATAAGAAAATGCTTGAATATGAATAGTAGCAATAAGGGTTGGGCGGTATCCAAATTTTGATACCGTTAAACCGTCTCAGCATTTTACCGGAGTATACAGCATTACCGTGACTAATTAAGAAATATTTTGTATCTTGCACCTACACCATTCAGAAACAGAACAGCAGCATTATATTGCTGAAGATGAGGCACAAGTTCTGACCAAACCAAACTTTGCCAGTGCGTTGGATCGCATCAGCATCAGGGCAGCGCTACTTATACTGTATGCAAATGAGCCATGCGGTTTTAAGTTTCGTTTCTGTAAAACGTCAACAAATGTGCGCAAAGATGCATTAAACACATTATTACTCAAAGTCTATAATGAGCAGAGTACCGGAAATGTAGGGCGGTGGTCAAGAGGACCAATCACAGCCCTTATTGTCGGCATCGTTTTCATAGTTACCGTTTCCTCCGTGAAAGTCTGACTTCGCCCTAAAGCGGGAACTTTCTCCTCTTCAGTGCTTCGTCCCCTCTTGTCTCTCGGTGCTCAATAAAACGTCTCCATCACAAACTTTTCAGCTCAACATCACACACGAAGCGTCAGTCACGTTTTTTTCTTCTTCCTCGCTGCGTGTGGCTGGAAATCTCCGAGCGTAACGACATTTGAAGAGGACAGAGAGCGGAGGGGAGAAAGTCCACGCTGTGGTTTTAGGTCCTTATGCAGATTTTTTTAATGACGTAATAAAACTAATACCGTTGCTACTTTTTGATACCACGGGATACTGTATTACTGTATTACCGCTCAACCCTACTAGCAATATGGTAAAGGGTTTGTGCGGAAACGATGGCCAGAGGTACGAGCAAACTCCACACAGAACAACCCCTCAAGCTGTGAGAATCTGACCTCGACTTTCTTGCCACGTCTCGCTCCTATGGCTCATCTCGAACAGTGAGAACTATAAGACTGCATTCATACAACTCCATACAGCTGCACAACAACTCACCATTATGTAACAGATAACCCTATGTCCTGTCAGTTACTACTGTACTATTGCACTGTTTCTCCTCATGACCTCTTGTATATACAGTGGAGGAAAAAAGTATTTTGTACGTTTGCCCACTTACAAAGAAATGAACAATCTATAATGTCCATGGTAGGTTTATTTTAACATTGAGAGAATATCAAAAAGAAAATATATGAACTGATGTGCATTTTCATTTCAGTATTTGATCCCCACAGACAGAATTAGACACAGAACTAGTCACCTGTATAAAAGACGCCGGTCCATAGAATTAATCCATCAGACTTCAAACAGTCCAACATGGGAAAGACCAACAGAGAGATTGTAGACCTGCACGAAGCTGGAATGGGCTACGAAACCATAAGTGAGAAGCTGGGAGTTAAGGAGACAACTGTTGGTGCAATTGAAAATTTTTGAAATACAAATTGACCAACAATCGACCTCAGTCTGGGGCTCCAATGATCATGAGAACAGGGAGAAATCAGCCTAGAACTTAACAGGAGGAGCTAGACAATGATCACAAGGCAGCTGGGGCCACAGTCACTAAGAAATCTACAATGGATTAAAATCCTACAGTGCTGGCAAGTACGTATGAAGGCACATGTGCAGCTTGGCTTAAGTTTGCCAACGAACACCTGAAAGATTTAGAAAGGGATTGGGAGAAGGTGCTGTGGTCAGATGAGACCAAAATCGAACTTCTTTGGCATTAACTGAACTGGACTGTGTTTGGAGGAAGAGAAATGCTGCTTATGACCTCAAGAACACCATCCCCACGTCAAGCATGGAGGTGGAGACATTCTACATTGGGGGTGTTTTTCTACCAAGGCACAGGACAACTTCACCGCATCAACGGGAGAATGGATGGAGCCATGTACCGTAAAATCCTGAGTGACAACCTTCTTCCCTCTGCCAAGAAACTGGAAATGGGTCATGGATGGGTCTGCAAACACAACACTGATCCAAAATATACAGCCAGTCCTCAGACCTTAACCCTACAGAAAACTTATGGAGGGAGCTGAAGTCCGAGTTGCCAGGTGACAGCCACGAAACCTTAACAACTTAGATATGATCTGAGTTTTCTAAAAATTCAAATACTGAGGCAGCTTTTCAGAGCCCCACTTGGCTGTCCGGAAAGTACTCGAACTTTGTGACTATGGGCCGGGGTCGCGGTCACTGACCGCTGATGGACATGCTTGGACATGGTGGCTCTAAATCGCAATTTTTGGATAAAATCTGGAGGAAACTTGGAGTTCTGCATAGAAATGACCTTGAAGATCAATGGACAAATAAAGCAGTGTTATGGAAATTGGAGGCAGCTGCTCGCTCTAAAACCAGAAGTGGGAAATGTGGGATTGTTCTTTTTTTAATCACAGTAAAGTGCTTTGTGTTGCATTTTTTGTATGAAAAGTGCTCTATAAATAAAGTTTGATTGATTGATTGATTGATTGATTGACTGATTCATTGATTGATTGATTGATGATCTGCAAAGAAGAGTAGAGCAAAGTTCCTTCTGATACGTGCGTAAATCTGGTCATCAACCACAAGAAACGTCTGACCTCTGTGCTGCAAACAAGGGTTTTGCCACAAAGTATTTAGTCTTTTTAGGATCGAAGGTTCAAATACTATGGAAATCAGTTTATATATTTTCTTTAACATCATTTTCTGGATTTTCTCTTTAATATTCTATCTCCCACTGTTAAAATAAACCTACCATTAAAATAATAGACTGTTCAGCAAGGGATATTTAAGCAATACTTATTTCCCCCACTGTAGCTAAGGTATATTTGTATTAATATATTTCTATGTATTTTTCTTTTAAAATCATCCTTTATTTGACGCTAGTCTCTTGCCATTTTTGTGACTTGTTTTGAATTTACAATTACCATTTATATTGTTGCTCTCTGTTATTACGCTACATTGGGATGTGTGAGCTACTCTGTCCAAATAATTTCCCTTGTGGATCAATAAAGTTTCTCTAAGTCTATAAGATGTATAAAATGTGACTTTCTCGGTTGCCGCGGCGCCTCGGCTTTACGACTGGGGATTTCTGTGTGTTGCAGCAGTGACTTCATTTCAATAGATCTCCCCGGGGGACTGCGAGTTCATCAGGACATCACCCGAGGACAGACGGGGCACCTGGTGTAAATCGGCGGCGGGCGGTGAGACGCTCTGCTCCGCTATCTGTCTCCGCACGTGCTCAGACATCAAGGCCAAGACCCGGCTCTCCATCTTCCCCCTGTGCTCCTGCCTCTCAGCCCCCTGGAGCCGCTAATGGGGCTGGAAGTCAAACCTGAAGAAGCGGGACATATGGACTAACATCGTATAGATTGTGGAATTTAACGGAGCTCAGCACTTACTGCTGACTTCATGGTTCTCATTAAAGCTCCTATAGTACGCAAAATTGACTCTTGTGAGCTTTAAAGGTGCACTGTGTAACTTTTCTTACAGAGGGCCCGCCATTTACACTGAAAAAATGGTTCAAGAGGGGTTGCTCAAGTTGCAAGTACAAATCTGACAACAATAACATGACTTATTTAAGACTCTCTGTCCATGTTTAAATCTTACAAAGGTCGCCTGATCGCCTAATGTTAGATTTGCATGTTTTAATCAGGCTGAGGAAGCATGACTTTGTGATCTTTTCTGGTGAAGCTCCTCCCTTTGGTATTTCTCTCCGCAAAACTTTTGGAGGGAAAATTTAAATGTAGCAGGACACAGGATATTTACGGGAGCCTCTACAGTGTGGAGCAGGGGGACCGTGAGAGCTGATCTGGACGCAAGACTTTTTATATGCTTCTTCGGCCTAGAATGTAGTGTTTGCGTTGTTTTACTGCAAGTTGGGGTTAATGTAAGACTTATTTCCATGAAACAAATTGTTGCGTCACAGCCCATCTACAAGAGTGTGACAGTTGGACTAAGATCTGAATGTGTTGCTTCCAGAGTCGTCAACAAAGAGTCACATCCACAGAACTGCTGCAGCTGTGGGGAAGTTCATGAATGTTAGAGCTGATGTTAGTCGTTTTTCGCACCATTCTGAAAGTGAAAGTTATCAGTTAAAATAAAAAAATCTGTCTTTCAGAAAAAAAAGGAAGATGTTTGAGAACCAACAAAGCACTAATTACAAATGAAGAAAGTAAACCAATTAAAATTATTTGAACAGAATTATATTTTTTGAGCATATACTTCCTACTTCCTTCCTGAAGAGTGAATCATGTGCTTCTACAGGGTGATGTAGCACTAGGAGGACTTTGTACCAGATGCCCTACCAGTTAATGCGTTTTGAAGAAGAAAAGCAGCACATGGAGAGTGTTGTTTATGCCGGTACAATTCTAATGTTCTGGTCCATTATCGTATAAGAGAATAAAAGGTGCTTCAACTATATTTAAACATGTATAATGCAAAGTAGATCATCATAATATAATCATGTGGGACTGAGGTGAGAGCTTCTTCACTGAAATAGTACAAGTGGAAAAGTACAACGCAAGTGGAAAAGTACAATGCAAAGTAGTGAATCATAATGGAAAAGTTGTCAGCTCTAAACACTGCACCTGTGCTCTATGTGTTTGATTCTGTTTAAGACAATACAGAACTGTGGAAAACTAAACATTGCTTTTGTATTATTTTACTTTAAAATGCTTTAAGGACATTTGATGTTGCATGTTATTGTGTCGACACAATTTAATTAAATATAAAAAATAAAACCATAAAAAAGGCAAATTTTCATAAGGTAACGTAAGATAAAGATGCATATTCAGCATGATTTGATCACATTTCATCAACATGAAACATTCATGTTCTGAGAAAATTATGTGCAGAAGGGATTGAATATGTTTCGAAGCCTAAACATAATTTTATTGTATGCAACCGCTTTCCGCTTTTTTTTAAAGCAAATCAAGCAACCTTTTTTTTTTCTTTTTCAGTGTACATGTCTCCAGGTTATTGCTTTAACTCCAATATTCCAAAGTATGGCATTAAACTTCTCAATCTCCACAGAAACAAGCAAGAGATGCCGAAAGAGCAATTTACAGGCGAGATCTGTGAAGAGGTGAACCCACTCACAGTAGGAATGCATGTTTTTTTAAGGTATTTTTGAGCAATAGAAACACTCATAATTGAATAAACTCATCTTATATAAGTTTAATGCCATATTGTGGAACATTACAGGCAAAACAATACCATCGCCATGGTATCGGACCCCAACTTGAAGAGTTACTGTAGGCAGTGCATCTTTAAGACACATTATAATGTTGTTACATCCACAAAAACAGACCTGGATCACAAGTTGGAGCAGAACATTTTGAGCTTTGCAGATGTAGACAGACTAACAATAAAAAATTAGTGTGAGTGTGAGTGAAACAAAACACAACTCCAGGCCTGTTTTTGAGGAGGTAACAACATTCTAACATGGCTTAAAGCTCACAAGAGTCGATTTTGTGTAGTACAGGACCTTAAAGCAGTGCCTATATCACAGTACTTTACCACTTTCACTTGGTTTCGTTCCACCACTGTTGACAAACCTCCCGATGTGATGGCTGTTGAATAAGATGGCTTCTGCTTAGAACACACTATTTTTAGCCGCTTTTGCCCCCACAGTGGAAATGCTAATCGTCCGCCCGCATCTCTTTGAAGTCTAAGAGGATACTCGAGGTGGATTATTTATGGCCACAGAGCTGGAGTTATAAATCCAGTTAAGACGACCGCCAAAAAGCCCTGACCATGAGCTGTAAATAAATAAAAAATGACACTTTATGGACGTATACTAAGGTACGGATGCTACTAAAAATGTCTCTTGTTTGGGCTTTTCCACTTAATCATAACATGCAGTCTCATAATATGGTTGGATTTAGGGTTTATGTTTATTTTAGTTGTTTTTAATCTCAATGAATGGACTAGTCTAACAATTTTTACTGTATATTGCTTTTCGCTAAATTTTTCACTAGATAAACATAGGTGTGGGCAAAAAATCGATTTAAAATACAAATCGAGTTGGCAAGTCAAATGGATTTTATTTTTTTTCGGAAAATCGTTATTTAAGATTTTTTTTTTAAATACAGCGCGTACATTTTGCATTCGCCAACACTTCCTACAGTCTTTCCGTAGTCACTTCCTGCAGTGCGTCTCTCTCACTTTCCCCCGAGAACGGCACAAACACAAACAAATCTCTTTCACAGGAAGAACGCTCATATAATCCACTGAGTCGTGTCCTTTAGTCCGACAGAAGCTGACCACATCAAGGCACAAGGAAAGAGCTGCTTTTTTCCAGCATTTACAGTTTATGCAAATGAGACATGTGGTTTTAAGTTTTGTTTCTGTAAGACGTAAACAAATGTGCCAAATCTGCATTAAACACATTCTAATCTCACACAGGCTGATGTGGCTCTGTAGTGGTGATGGTTTATATGTTGTACAGTTGAGTTTATTTATGCAGATTAGTAATAGTAATAATAATGACGACAAATTTAATATAAAAACGTTATTGATTCATCGATAATCGAGCATTAATTCTCCCGATGATCGATTAAGAAAATTTAATCAAATGCCCGTCCCTACTGTGTACCATATGAAATGCTAATTTATTCGGTGGAGAAGAGAGGTTTTCACAACATGGAGAAAGTTTTAGATGCTCCTATACGGTCGAGACGATTCATGAAATTGTGAAATCAAGATTTTTTTTTGGGGGGGGGGAATCACGCAGCTTTAGATAAACCTAAAAATTAGGCCAAATGAAGGCTTCAAAAAAGAGAATATTTGCAAAAACAAAACTATTGGTACTATTGGTTAAGATGTTAGGCTTTTTCAGATCCTATATTACGCAAAGTTAATTCATATGCTGTTCCCTTTTCAAAAATACACCTGGAGTTGTGTTTTGTTTCATTCACACATGTTCCAGTAACCCTTTATTATTAGTCTGTCTACATCTCCAAAGCTCAAAATACTCTATTCCACCTTATGATGTCATGAAAAGGTAGTTTTCAATGGGCAATTCCAGGGCTGAAATTATCCAAACGATTCTAGTGAAGGTGTATGGAGTTTGTCTGAACACAGTGACGCACTTCCTGTATTACTACATGACATCACAAGGTGGAACAGAGTGTTTTCCATTTAAAGAAGAGCTCCTAAATATGCAGGATTTGTGTGTTAAACATGTATGAATGAAACAAAACACAAC
Organism: Odontamblyopus rebecca; assembly: GCA_030686955.1. Lineage (NCBI taxonomy): Eukaryota > Metazoa > Chordata > Actinopteri > Gobiiformes > Gobiidae > Odontamblyopus > Odontamblyopus rebecca. Next base: position 32,071,825 of record CM060664.1, read on the forward strand.
TCCAGGTATGTTTTTGATGAAGAAATAACATTATAAAACTTAGATCAGGAAATAGCGTAATATGAACCCTTTAAAGCCTCTATCTTTATTATAAAACGTCTTCAGAAATGTGTCGAGTCTGTATAGTCCAGAAAACAACTAACATTCTTAAAATGCTCAAAAATGACTCCAATAGTGAGGTGAATTCCTGCAGCCCTTATTGGACTTTACGCAGTCGTGACACAGCATTCGCCACAGTCTCATTGAAATGCAGATAGTTCTTATGTTTACGCACACATGCAGATTTTCAGTTCAAAAGGGAGAGGGGGACACGAGTGCCGAGGATGCAGAGGAGAGGAGCTCAAGATTGGGAAAATGGGTCACCGCTGTCTGCATGTGGATAGTGCTACTTTGCCCCCCAGTGGCAAGAAGGCACAGTGCAGGGCAAGTGTGTATTGTGTTCAAATAACCTTCAGCGTTCTTTCATTTTAATTACAGGATAAAGTGTGCCGATGATGTGCAGATTTTGTAAAGCAAAAGTCCTCGAGCATGCATATTTGTACCCTTCGAAAAATATGATTCAGAATTACTATTATGATTGACAGCAAGGACGGGTCAAATGCAGTGTACAGTGAGCTTTATTTTTGCAGATCAGCTCCTGTTTTCACCTCCACCAGCATTTACCACTGTTCTATACTTGCTTAGTTCTCCAAATGTTCTTTTCTTACTCGGTGAAACATGTAAAATTCCGCAGCGTTGCTATTCTGCTAAATCTGTTATTTGTTTCTACATAAATGCAAACTGTAAAATGGCAACTGGCTGTTTACGACATGACAGATTCTGCAGTTATTTTAAATGGTCCTGTTTCTATTATTGGGTCCATAATGTGGTTTTATGTAAAATGAGGATCTACAATACAGAATTAATTAAGTATACCAGAGAAAAAGCGAAATGTGGGGCTGGGCGATATGGAGCAATATATATGTCGATATACGATATATAGCTCCATATCTGTACAAGAAAAATAACCCCCCAAAAACTACAGCAAAAACAAATATGCCAAAATCCACAAGTGCAAAGAGGTAGACAGTTCACGAAAGATAAAACAACAAAAAAAACAAAGAAAAAAAAACAACAACTCAAGCTCATGTTTGCTTTAACTCTATGAACCACACGATCACCAGAACCCTGAGCTCCTTTAGCTAAGGAATCTCAGGAGGTTCCTTATTTTAACAGATCCATGTTCCTCCCCAGAGGTCAGGAGCTCTGAGGTATCCCACAATCCACTGCACAGGTCAAAATGAACGTTTCTAAATACTATTGTATAAGTTCAACACTACAGTCAGACCGTACCCAGACCCTCTGAAACAAGACCTTTCTCAGGAGGGTCTCAGTACAGTTCGCCTAATCTGCGCAGTGTGAACACAAAGCGCACGTCCCCTACGTTTAAAACTACGTAAAGTCTCATAAATTAGAATGGTATTCTATAAAAATGAGCAAACTTAAACCATCTATGTAAGTTATATTACATCTCTAAATAACAGAAAAGGTATATCTTCTTTAAATATTGTCAAATATAGTTAACCTCACTCAATTTTTTAAGTGTTTTTAAGCCCTATTATTTCTATGCATCAAATCTGGCCTGGATTTTTTTGTGTTCCTTTGACTTAAAAAATGTCAGAAAATGTCCCAGGAGTAAGTGCTTTTACCCATTTTACCAGGATGAGTTCAGCTTTCCATATCTGTGTGTGTATTAATGTGTAACAACAGTTGAAAGAGAAGAAAAACACAAAATCACAGAAAAGAAAAAGCCCAGAAAAACCACTTGAAAACTACCGCCGCTCTCTCCAAATCTCCGCCGCTCTGCACTCGATACTTCAGGCTCCGTGGTGGGTTCTGCAGAAATTTACCGTAATAACCCGACATGGGTAGAAAGTGCAACTTCTCTGCTTTCAGGAACTGTTGGAATTTTTTCGACAGCGAGTGTAGTTCTGGAGATACGGTAATGAGAATTCGACCAATTACAGGTCATTTGCTGCTGAGAAATGCATTGAAAAACAGGCATTCTGACTGTGAGCAGGGTCGCCTCTCCACAGCTCTGACCTGTAAAAGCACGTGACAGGACCCTCCACCGGAAAAGCGACACAATGCGACTTTAAGCATCTAAACGGAAACAGTTTACAGAATGTGGCTTTATTTACAGAGCGCAGCTGCCTCAGATTTGACGGTGGCATTTGTGAGCGAATCGTGGATCGTTTAGCGTTCAGCGAGTCGGATTTTCTGGGCAGTGATTCACTTCCAAAGCTCTGCGAAGGATGACTCATATGTTCGATTCATTTCAGCACACAGAGGCGGTGGTAAAAGCAGATATTCTTGTTTAATGTAGTTCTCTAAAAACATTCATTTAGGCATCGCTCACATTACAAAGTGGAGCTGGGTGTAAGGCAACACAGTGACTGACAGTGCTGTATGTTATGAAATCACTACTGTTTTCATAATTACACTGCACATTTCTATGATCTGGCCAAAATTTTAAAACTTATCTCAGGTTATTCATCGTGTTTTCAGATTTATTGTCTACTTACTAGATCTGAGACTGCTTTATTCTAGTCTAGAGGTCGTTTAATTGAAGAAAACTCGTCAAGTAAAATGATCCATCCTTACAGCAAGATACAGAAGACATTTCACTACTTTAAAAATATATGATCAGATGTAGGAATTTAAAGAGGCTGAATCTTTTGTGTGTGTGTGTGTCCACCGTGTTATGTTAATACAGGATGCTCCACTGTGTTTTTAAACTCCTTGCACCTTTCACTAGAATAATTTGGATCATTTCAGCCCTGGAAAACACAACCCCAGGTATGTTTTTGATGAGGTAACAATATTATAACATGGTTTAACGCACACGCGAGTCAATTCGATGTAAAACAGGACCTTTAAGCTTCTACGCGTTTCAGATAAAATGGTTCAACAGTATTAAACAGAAGCGAAGAGCCAATTTGGACTGGCGTTCCTCTGCAGTGACAACAGGGAGACGGCTTGTTCCTGATCAGTGGGTTTGTGTTATCCATATGAAACAGTGTCTGGAACATGACTGGCCTGTCTATCTGCGCCTCTCATAATTAGAGCCTCCGGGCAGGATTTGGATACGGCCCAAGCGACACAAATATTTTGGACACTGTGGAATTTAATTAAAAAAAAACAAAAACAAATTAGAACACTGCTGATGTCTCCGAGGTGAAAGCAAGAACACGTGTCTTCCGGGGGTGTGGTCTTTGTAGTCACCTCAAACCAGGAGATATCCAAGTCTCAAGATACGATATCGTCACGGTATGAACTTTACGGTACATGGGAAATGCTCACGATATGGCTCATGATCTTACGATATTCTACATAATAACAAGACTGACATTCTAAAATGCTTTGACCAGTCATTTGGTACAACATTTATTGTCATTGGGGATGTAACGATATCCACATCTCGCTCTTCCACGATACAGTTGTCCCTCACTATATCGTGGTTCACCTTAAAACTTATCTCAGGTTATTCATCTTGTTTTCAGATTTATCGTCTACTTACTAGATCTGAGACTGCTTCCACGGCCTCTCTGTTGTGTGGATTTTTTTGTGCATTTTTGCATGTTTTTGTATATTTTACAGTGTATGAATGTGCATTGTGTTCTGCGTTCTGATTGGCTACTACAGGGAGAATTTGCGCATTGTGTTATGAGTAATCAAAGGTGGTATGTCTACTACCCATAACTATGTTTTTCACCCCCCGCTCCTCAGTTTAGATTGTGGGCCATTTCACGGGTCAGTTCGCCTTCTTAGATCGTGGAGGGGTTTTACAGCCTTAAAACATATATAATAAATGTAAAAAATAAAGCTGACTACTTTGCAGATTTCACCTATTGCGGGTTATGTTTAGAAAGTAATCCCTGCGATTAACGAGGGCCCACGATACACGGTACGATATTTATTGCAATATTTTGTAGAGGCTCAAAACTGTGAATCTGCTACTTTTTCCTCTAAAAATGTCTTCACAAGACTTAATCCAAAGAATGAAGATGTAAAAGTGCTTAGAACAGTTATTTCTTCATGTCGTCTGCACTGAAACAGAGCAAAGGATCATGGTCTATGTAGTTCCCTCTGTTTTTTTTTTTAGCTATTTCTCCATCAGAACTATTCATTTAAGCAAAGAGACTTGTGATTTGATATACGATATTATTGTGAGACCTTTGACAATACGATATCACAATATTTAGGTTATTATTACATCCCTAATTACTAATGGTTGAATAGTAAAAGTAATAGTAAAGTTAGAAGCAGTACGGTAGAAGGGGAGTAGATAATGAATACAAAGTTTGTTTGGTACTTTTACTCATCCACAAGAGTCACAACTGAAGCTACTTCTATTAGAAGACAATCCTAATCCAAGTTACGTTCTAGTACATAGACTAGTATATGAACATATCAGCAATAGCCTCATCCCTCTCACTCCCAACATCACCTCTGCCGCCCGAAACTCCCATCTCAACTTCCACCTTCACATCAAAAAAGTCGCCCAATTCTGTTTCCTCCACCTCCGTACACAAAGCAAAATCAAAACTATCCTCTCCTGCCCTGATCTCGAAAAAATCATCCACGCACTCATCTTCTGTCTAGACTATTGCAGCTCCCTCCTCTCCGGCCTTGACTCCAAATCCATCTCCTGCCTCCAGCTGGTTCAGGACGCAGCAGCTCGGCTCCTCACCGGTTTGAACAGACAACACAACCTCCTGTCTCACCCCACCAGGACTGAACTCCCTGCCCAAGCACATCAGAGACTCCTCCACACTCCCCGATGCTTAAAAAAAACATCTCTTTAAAACCACCTTTCATTAATTATTATCTTATTTCTTTTGCCTTTGTCTCTCCATGTAAAGTGTCTTTGAGTATCTTGAAAAGCACTATACAAGTGTTACGTATTATTATTCTTATTATTAACACATTCCCCCTGTTTTAGCTCCTCTTCACTGGCTGCCTGTGAGTTTTAGAATTGATTTTAACATTTTACTCATCACTTTTAAAGCTCATTTAGGTCTTAGGTGCCTGCACAAGCCCTCCTACAGCCTCAGATCCTCAGGCAGGTCCCTGCGGCTGTTCCAAAGTCCAGACCCCAGAGAAGGCGGTGGAGTCTTTTCAGTCCAGGCTCCTCGGCTTTGTAATGACCTGCCTGAGGAGATAATGCTGCACCACCAGGACCATCTTTTAAATCACTTCTTAAGACCCATTTTTATCGGTTGGCCTCCCTTTAACTGGTTTTAGTTCTTCTCTTTTATTTATTAGAATTAATCTGATTTGTTGCATCATTGGCTGTTTTATGTGCTATTTTAACGTGTTTTGTATTGTTCATTGCTGCTTATACAGCACTTTGTAAACCTTGTTTTTAAAAGTGCCTTATAAATAAAGATTTATTATTTATCATTATTTTTATTATAACTGCACCACCTGCCCATCACCATAGAGATGTTAGTGCTTTGCGGCTGAATATTCCACACTATGGCATAAATTTATATTTACAGAGACAAGTAGTTTATGCCACCAGGCCAGTTTACAGGTCCGACCCTGCTCACAGTTGGCTATAAAAACACTTGTAATGAAATAACTGCCAGATAAAGAGGTGTAATGCCACACGGGGAAACAGGCCCAGCTAGGACTGTCGCCATAACAAATTTTGAGGCATGATATATTGCTACAGAGAAATAAATGATAATATTAAAACTACTTTACGCCACTGGCATAAAGCAGCAGAATCGCAGTAATCTCATTTTAAACCAACAGTATCCGAAACTGAACCGAAAATAATCCAAAAAAGCCTACAGCCCAAATCTTATTATATTACAAATAAAATAACAAAAAAATCTCCCCGTTATTGCCAAGAAAATATACACACAATTATTATTATTGTATTATTCTTGCTTTAATGTATTGAACGTTAAGTCACTATAGTCATTCTTTCTGAAGACAAGAAAAGTGGTGAACCCTTCATCTAGAAATCATATTACCACTAACACAAATGCTTTATGGTACATATTTGATTACCACAAACTACCACAGCGATCGCACATAGAAGAATTAACTAATAATCTCTGAAAGCCTCTCCTTTTTCAGTCCGTTCATTATGTTTCACATCACTGGCCACATTCATCGACAGTGACTTGTGACTTCCTCTTTTCTGAACTCGACTGAGCCCCAGTGTCTGCATCTGTCCCCATTGTACCGACCGCACAATCACGCTTTTTCTGAACCACGAGGGGACGAGTAAACAGGAAGGAGACCCACATTAAACCATGTCCAATCCGTGTCATTACAGTCTCACCCCATCTGCACACAAACATATACACAACACAAAAAACACACAAACATGCACTATTTCCCCTGATCCCAAATGATGCAAGACACAAGCAAGCTACATGATGTTTTGTCCAGGAAAGAAATCAAAATAGCATTAAAGCCGCTACACACTAGAGGATTTTTCGGTCTTAAACGATTTTTAAACATTGGAGAAAATGCGCACGCAACAGACATGAGGAGAAACTTATGAGACTTAAAATCTCTGATCGCAAAGGCTGCAGCGGAAAATGTCTGCGTAAAACTGGCTGCAAAGCTGTGAGCGCGATGGCGTCAGCTGTTTCCTGTCTACAGTAAAACTATTCGCATTGTCTTAAGTGTTCAAAAGATCAGAGCTCTGCACATTTAGTTTAGATACAAGTCAAAACTGTGTTACTATTTGTGAAATGCGGTGCAATACTTCAGGTACAAAATGTTTAAGGCATAAAATAGGCAATAAAGTCCACAGGAAGTAGAGTCACAATCGCTAATCCGCACCTTTACGCTCTGTGGATGTAAACAAACATGTGTGAGGAACAACTTTCGCCTTTTCACTTTCAAAGAACCCCTCAAACTGGATTCACAGCACGGTTTTGTGGACTGGTTGTCATTATTTGCGGACAATAATTTCCATGGATAATGTGGGTGAGACGCCGCACTTTAAATTTACCACTGTACATTAGATGAGTAATAAAGTCTTTATTTTCTCTATATTTCTAGTTTGTTTGTTGCGTCTCTGTCCGTCGCTCCTCTGCCCCTGACGCTCTGTTTTACCGGCTGTTACTGTAGTGTTGTTGATGTTTGGTGCTTATGATCCGACACTGTCTCCACACACATGAAGAGTACAGCGGCTTTAAAATCCAATGCGGAGACAAAAACGTCGGGTCACGCCTCCCTGAACTCGAGGAGAAGAAATCGCAGCCAAAATCGGGCAAATTCTCCTGTAGTGTGTGGCAGTCTTTAGACTTGCTTAAAACAGTTTTCATAAATTGCTCAAAACACAACTCCAGGTCGGTTTTTGATGAGGAAACCATATTATAACGTACAGTAGATCGGAAAATGACATATCTTTAGTCCCCCTCTGTCATTGTGGAGCATGTTTGGTTTGTTTGGTGGAGCATCTGTCACGGCCTCAGATACACAAACTCACACACACACACACACACACACGCGCACACACACACACACACAACCTCGGGAGCAGTTTAACAGTCGGACTCACATCTGGTCCAAAGGATCTGGAGAACCAAACAACAGAAGTCTCACCAAACACTGTCCATCTGTGCCACCACAACTCTGGGCTGTGAATTGAGTCCTGCTCCAACCAAGACTACTTTAATATCAATAATAAATCAAAGTATCATTTGTAAAGCTGCACTGTGTGTGTTTTTTTGTTGTTGGTTTTTTGATGGCGGGTCAGCCAGGTTTCAGACATTTTTTACACCGAACTTTTCATGCATAAATTTGCCAGTTTCACCGTACCATATTTATTGCAGAATTTTGAGGCTCAAAACTGTGAATATTCTACTTTTTCCTCTAAAAATGCCTTCACAAGTCTTAATCGAAAGAATGAAGATGTAAAAGTGCTTAGAACAGTTATTTCTTCATGTCGTCTACACTGAAACGGAGCAAAGGATCATGGTCTATGTAGTTCCCTCTGTTTTTTTTAGCTATTTCTGCATCAGAACTATTCATTTAAGGAAAGAGACTTGTAAGTCGATATATTGTGATTGCAGTGTGTATTTTTTTCTGATGGAGGGTCAGCCAGGTTTCAGACATAACATTTTTTACACCAACCCATCATGCATAGTGGTTACTACAGTGGACAGCTATTCAATAGATGTTTTCAATAGTTGTTTTCTCCTGAAATTCGCCAATTTCAATACAAGACAAGCCTTTTCTGCTAAAGACACCCTGCACTGATGTATTTAAGTACGTTTGAAGGAATGTTTGCCGTAGTAGTCGACTGATAAGAAGTGGGAGGCATGTTATTTGTTATGGCTGAAGTTATTTAGTATACTATATAGTTACTATCTGTGCTTCATGAAAATTTTTTTATTTTTTATTTCTTTTTTAATGAAATGTTTTGGCAATACATTTAACAGTTCTGCGAATATGTTCAATATATATGAACACATGTTAAAGGGCAAACAAAAACATGTTTTATAGTATTTACAAGATTTGTTTTTAATACTAGTTTTCTATACATATTTCATTCATTGTTCAAATCCGTGTTGTCCACTATAGTGCACATGTCACCAACTCCTTGAACAATGCATGTTTGAAAGAAATTAAGTACATTTTTTATGCTTAAAGAGTAATAAAAACACTTTGGGAAAAAAATCCTGAATAATCCATCATAATTCATGCATGAAAGGGTGAATATAGATGGGACGAAGCTAAAATCACATTGTTGATATGATTTTTGTTGTAATAAAGCAAGTCCTTGAGCCCGGAAATGATCAGTTTCAACATGTGTGAATCAACCTTTTGAATATTTCATAAGGAAGTGTGTTGTAATCCGTAGGAAAAACTGCCTCTTGCTCCACATCTGAGAGTATCACATCACGGCAAAGGAGAAATCCAATCTGTCAACTGGACAAACGTTTATTTAGGTCAAAAATGCGGAACGTTTTCGACCTAAATAATCGTTTGTCCAGTTGACAGATTGAATTTCTCATTTTCTGTGGATTCTACCTGGACAACTGAGGGATTCTACACACAGTATGACCTCATTGCTTGGCCTAAAATGTTCCACAGTATGGCATTAAACTGATGCATCTCCATGGAGACGAACATGTGGCAACACTGTGAAAGTTACACATCAGATCCATGGAGAGGAAACCATTATCACAGTATGAAGACATGTTTATCAAGGTACTTCTTAGCAATAAAAGCACTCGCAGTTTACACGATTTGCAAGATACATTTAATGCAAGACTATGGAACATTCCAGAAAACGTCAATCCACAAACTAGACCCTTCTTATGTTTTACCAGTAATCAGGTTTGGCTTTTCTTCGCCGGTCTCATTGGGTCTATGTGAAAACTTCGAGCAGCGAAGTCGTGCGGTATCCTGCCCTGAACTGAGCTTAAGGAGCCCTGTTGTTTCCGATGATGAGAAACTAGACGAGAGTTAAAAGAATCGGTCACAGACAGACAAAGTTTGTGTCCTAACGCTGAGGTCAGTCTCCGGGCGGTAAAAGTTCGAGATTGGGAAAGTACTGTAGCAATCAGGAGTTTGGGGAGTTTTCAAATCAACTTCTAAATCAAATAAAGACCCAAGACAAAAGCAAAATTAAATGGACCATATTAGTTCTCCGCTCAAACAAAAAACAAAACTCTTTTCCACCGTCTGATGTCATGTGGTAATACAGGAAGTGCTCCATTGTGTTGTTAAACCCCCATACACCTTCACTAGAATCATTTAGATCATTTCAGGCCTGGAATTTCACATCTCTACCAGACTAAAGGTAAAAGGTAGTGATGGAGAGATGAAGCCCCATGAAGCACTGAAGCGTCCAGTTGCTCGACTCTTGAGCCATGTTTCAACGTGCTTCATTTGCTCCACCATTTGCTCCAAAATGTCTAACAGGCAGAGTGATAATAGTACAGTCAACATGATCATCATGATTCTGATGGAAAGATTTATATTGAACAAGTGAAGGATTAAATATTTGAATGTCGGGTTAAAAGAAAAAGTAGGAACAAATTGGAGTTAGGGATGTAATCTGACTGTACATCATAGACCATTTATATGTTAGGGTTGGGCGGTATCCAAATTTTGATACCGTTAAACCTTCTCAACATTTTACCGGGGTATACGCTATTACCATGACTAATTAAGAATTATTTTGTAGCTTTCACCTAAACCATTCAGAAACAGAAGAGCAGCGTTATATTTTAAGATGAGGCACAAGTTCTGATCAAACCAAACTTTGCAGCGCGTTCGATCGCATCAGAATCAGGGCACGAGCTGTTTTTATCAGCGCTTACACTGTATGCAAATTAGCCATGTGGTTTTAAGTTGGTTTCTGTAAAATGTAAATAATTGTGCGCAAAGCTGCATTAAACACATTATTACTCAAAGTCTATAATGAGTGGAGCACCGGAAATGTAGAGCGATGGTGGAGAGGACCAATCACAGCCCTTATTGTCTGCGTCACTTCCCCTCGTTGTCTGCGACGTTTTTACGGGTAGTTACCGCCTCCTCACTGAAAGTCTGACTTTGCCCTTAAGCGGGAACTTTCTCCTCTTCAGCGCGTCCCCTCTTGACTCTCATTGTTCAATAAAACGTCTCCATCACAAACTTTTCGGCTCAACATCACACATGAAGGCTCAGTCAGGTTTTTTTTCTTTTTCCTCGCTGTGTGTGGATGGAAATCTCCGAGCGTAACAACGTTTAAAGAGGAGAGAGAGCGGAGGGGAGAAAGTCCTGCTGTGGTTTTAGGTCCTTATGCAGATTTTTTTACGACGGTAATGAAACTGATACCGTTGCTACTTTTTGATACTGTGGGATACTGTATTACCGCCCAACCCTAATATATGTACATGTGTATATTCTTTATATGGTCTATGGTCAGGTCAGCACAGATGAAGTGTTGTTGTATCCAAGATGCTTGAAACACACAAAACACTTCACCTTTATTTATTTATTTATTTTTACGAGAAATATATTAGAACAGGGGAAACACTGTGTTGTCAAATTTGTGTATTTAGTAATAGTTCATTTTATGACGTCATTATTACTATATACCTTATTCGGAGATATCAGCTCAAAATGTTCCCAAACAGGGGAAAATCTGCTTTTTCTTGCTGGCTCCATCACAAAAAAAGAATCTCAAACAGAATGTACCAAACCAACGATAACCCAAAACCACAATCCAATCCAATCCACTTTATTTATATAGCACATTTCATAAACTGAAAGCGTTTTCAAAGTGCTGCACAAAACCATCATTTAAAATAAACAAATAACCACAGAAACTGTTTAAAATAAACAAGTAATCAAATGCCCTACCAGTGTGCATACAAATAAATATACCATAAAATAATAAAAACAATAAAAGATAAAAACACTAAAAAAATAAAATTAATAAAAAATAAATACTCTAAGAACAATAAAATAACAAAAAAACCCTAGAATACAATAAAAGACACAGAGGACCACACAACTCAAGCGGTGTTAAAAGCCAGAGAATAAAAGTGGGTCTTAAGACGAGACTTAAAACACTCCACTGTGGGAGCTGCTCGGACGTGGGGGGGCAGGGCGTTCCATAGTTTAGGACCAACCACAGAAAAAGCCCTGTCCCCTCTGGATTTAAGTCTCGTCTTAGGCACCACGAGCTGGAGCTGGCCCTCAGACCTCAGAGCGCGTGCCGGAGTGTAGATTTGGATGAGGTCCGAGATGTAAACCGGGGCCAGTCCATTCAAAGCTTTAAAAACAAACAATAAAATTTTAAAATCAATTCTAAAATGAACAGGAAGCCAGTGCAAAGACGCACAAAATGTGAGGGGGAATCCGTTGCGTTTCACTGGCCCTTATTGTTTCGAATCGCGCGACAAATCCACAAACCATTTTCAGTCACCAGTCATGTGGTACGGCCGGTTCACGAGGCTTCAACCGTCACCACACACATCACCGATACGAGCCTTGATACACCTCGACACGGAGGACACATCACTAGTAAAAGGGAGTTCTTAACTTGAAAACTACCACTGCATCGCATCACATTTATGTTATAGTGCAAAGGAAAATAATAGTTATCATTTAGTGTGGACCTGCGTTTCTCATTGTCATTTTTCATCCTTCCCACCAGGACTGTGACAATCATAACTGAATCGAAATCCCAATTTGGAGGGACCTAATCAGCAAATCACAAATGCTACAATTTTTTCCTCATAAATCATAATTTCCTCGGCAAGCAACAAAATATTCTGTCTCATTCTGCATAAAAATGGCTAACCCTGTAGTTTAGATCTTCGAACAGAATCCTATTATTAAAACAGAAATTGCACATCTAATCACAACGCTTGTCAGAAAATTGCCATTAGATATTTTCCCAAACTGTTCAGCTGTACTTCCTCAAATCCATAACCGAGCAAAATGTATTTATTTTATCAAACCACAACAACACAAAGCTGAGGATTAGCTGGAGCCCTCCCTCTGCTCCGACAGAAGACAGATGCCCGTGACACTGGGGCAGGGTTTGATTTCAGAACAGTAAACACTGATGTTTTTCCTCTGCTGGAAAAGTCCGGACAGTATTTTATATTGATAATAGCGTTCCGGGGAGCGTGAGTAAATGTGGCCGGATAGAGCAGGTGACAGCATGAGGTGACCTTATCAAACCGTGATAAACTGGAAATGGGAAAGTGAAATCAAAATACCATCGCGAGCAAGCGGCAGGATTCATCTGCTGGTCTGTTATGGGGCGAAGGAACGAAGAGGAAAAAATGAATTGTTTTGTTCAAAAAGAGATGGTGGTGACAGTGAAAGCACACGGATTCTGCAGTGCACAGTTCTCTGTATAAACCAAATACTGCACGGCATTTTTGTTTGGTACCAGACTCATAGTTTTAAAGGTGGGATTAAAGGTTGTATGTGTGTGTAAGTATATTTTACTTAAATTATTTTAATACTTCATTTGTTAATACACTTTCTTTCTTTAGTAAATGGTTTGGTTCCTGTTCCCACAGAGTAAGTTTATAAAAAGAACGATGTCGAAACAATATTAAAGGGCAACTCCGGCACGTTTGAGGCTAAAGTCCAATGCTAGAAGTGGTCGAATACTGTCAGAAGCCAAAAAACAGCACAGATTAGTGTTGTCTAGGCAGAGATCTTGCTGTGGCAGAGAGCCTATCAAGGTAACAAGCTAGTGAAGTGAATTGGGCAAGTTCTTAACTTTCAAGTAAAACGCCAATTTGCACAGAAGAGGCTTAACACCACTTTAACCCATCTTACAACAGCCACGAGTCTAACAAACAAAACGCTCTGCCTGGCTCACTCATTAGTGTCTGGAAACGTTATAAAATAACTTTATAAGCAGCCTTAGCCTTACCTTTGTTGATTTCCCACTACACATGCAAAAGCCCAAAAGATTCGATTGTCGACTCCAGCGGCCAGAAGCAACAAGTGAGAATCGACTATTGACGTATTGACGGTGAAGAAGACGAAAAACTGAAAGTTGTTGAAAGAAAATGGTTCAGGAATGTATTTTTTTAGCGTTTTCAAAAAATATAATTCACTCGTAAATAAATGGGATTAGAAACGACATCGGCGATCGAGTCTTTTGAGCTTTCACCTGCGCAGTGGGAAATCAACGAAGGTAAGGCTAAAGCTGCTTATAAAGTTGTTTTATAATGTTTCCAGACCACTAATTTGTTAGACTTTGTTAGACTAGTGGCTGTTGTAAGATGGGTTAGAAAGTGGTGTTAAGCCTGTTCTGTGCAAATTGGCATTTTAAGTGGAAGTTAAGAACTTGCCCCCATCACTACACTAGTTTGTTGCCTTGACAGATTCACTGCGACAGTGAGATCTCCACCGAGGCAACACTGATCTGTGCCGTTTTTTGGCTTCTGACAGAATTCAACCACCTCTAGCAACGGACTTTAGCATCAAACGTGCCGGAGTTTCTTTCAGATATATACAGTACTGTGCAAAAGTTTTAGATAGGTAGGAAAAAATGCTGTAAACCAAGAATGCTTTCAAAAGTATAAATAATGATGGTTTGTTTTTATCAATTTACAAAATTCAAAGTGAGCAAACAAACGAAAAAGTCATTCAGAACTCTCTTCAGCGTAAAGAAAATTCTGCGTACTGAAATTTCCCCATTGTGGGACAAATAAAGGATATCTTATCTTATCTTATCTTAAAGAAGAAGTTGTGTTGGTGCTGGTCTGGCCCCACGGAGCCCTGACCTACACATCATGGAGTGAGTCTGGGATTAACATGAAGAGACAGAAGGATGTGAGGAAGCTCCATCCACACAAGATCTGGGCTTAGTTCTTCAACATGTTTGGAAACACCGACCAGCCCAGTTCCTTCACAAACTGTCTGCAAGTAAAACCTAGAAGAACTGAGGCTCTTCTGAAGGCAAAGCTCACATCAAATATCGATCTGATTTAGATTTCTCTTGTGTTCATTCTCTGCATTTTGTTGATTGATGAAAATAAATGAACACTTCCATTTTTTAAGGCATCCCTACTATAGTTTACAGCATTTTTCCCACATCTACTTAAAACTTTTGCACAGTACTGTATATATACTGCTCCAAAAAATACATATATAAAGGAACACTTTATCTATCTCAATGTAGATCTCAATATGGAAAAAAATATAAATGCTGGACATCAATACAAATAACGGTCAATGTCTTAGGAACAAAAGGATGTAACCTCTTAAATTTTCAGCCAACAGGTCTTAATTTTTTTTTTTCACATTGAGCTCTGATGTGTTTTCAATGTGTTCCTTTAATATTTTTGTGCAGTGTATTTTTTGCTTTTTTTTCATTTTAAAACTTTTTTTAACAATATTTTGTGCATTATTAAATTAAATACTTCTCTCACTTTTCATCACTTTTTACTCTCTTTCTCCATCTCCCCTTTTTCTCAATTTCTCTTTCTATCGCTCTGTCTCTCCCTCCTCTATCTCCCTCTCCCTTTATCTAGGTTTCTCTCAGTCTCTCTCTTCCCCTCTTTCTTTATTTCTCTCTCCATTTCTATCTATTTTTCTTTATTTCTCCCTCCTTCTCTCCCTCTTTTTGTGGATCGGCTCATTTGCATTATGGTTCCAAGGCAGTGCTGCACCTCCAAGGCTCCGTTACATGTTTTCTTCAGAAGGAGAAGGATGAGAATAAAAAAAAAAAAAAAACAGGACATTTGACAGTACGAGAAGATGAGGCGTGCTCTTACATACCAAAATAGCGCAATAATAATGCAAATTGGTTAACAGATCATCCCAAAAAAGCTAAGAAAAATGCACTGGGAAACTGAAAAATGGCTCCCTGAATATACTCAACATCGCAAATAAGAAAGTGGAAGAAGTTATGAAAATATATAGATTTATACGGCATGTTTTTATGTACTAACCTCATTTATTTTCAAGGATATAACCTTTTCCAATTACTCAAATGGTCCACGTTGGAATTCTTTATTTCATGAGGAAACCAGTGCCTTGGCAGAGGTCAAAGCTAATTAGTTTTTGCACTTTACTAGTCAAATAGTGAAGTACAAAAAGACATGGAGACTGATACTATTAATTCTAACTGTTATTTATGTCAGCTGAAGAAGAATACACCAAGGCCAGTGACGTCGCCCAAAATGGAGGTACCGGGGCCCCACCCTGGAGCCTGAGGTCTGGGGTGTGTGCACGAAATCGAGCGACTGGTGGACGGGTCTTTCCCCACGGGGCCACAGCCCGAAGGAGCGACGTTCTGTGGACCCACCATCCGCGGGAGGATCCGTAATATTATAACTGATAACTAATAACGGATAACTAATGGTAAGTAAATTAAATACAATCAATCACTTCAAATGTTGTCTAATACATTACGAAATACTAATAAAATACAACAATAAATACAATCAATCAATTCAAAAACAGTTCTTCTCATCCTAAGCATTTCATTGCACTGTAGACCTTGTGTTGAACCTGCATATGACAAATAAACAATCTTGACTCTTGAAAACACTGTCCAATACATTACTAAATACTAATAAAATACAACACTAAATCCAATACAAAATTAAATACTGTCCCCTTTAACGGTTTGTTTTAATCGTACTTAATTTGTTTGTGTTGTTGTAAGGCGACCTTGGGTGTCCAGAAAGGCGCCTAATAAATAAAATCTATTATTATTATTATTATTATTATTATTATTATTATTAGGGGCCGGTGCATGGAGACCTGGGCTGCAGTCGAAGGCAGGGGCCTCGGTGACCGGATCGCACCAGGGAAGACCCAGGACACGCCCCGGATAATTGGAAGAAAATGGATGGATGTACATCAGCTTCGAAATTAAGTAAGTCCAGCACTGTCTTGTTTTATTCTACTTTTTTTAGGTCAATGCCTGAAAAATTGAATTGAAATTGAATGGAAAAAGTTGCATGTTTTAAATTGTCGCACCGTGTTTTAGCATTTGTGTGTGGGACAGCAGTGAATGCACCGGACTGATCCCGCCGGTGTATGGATGACTGTGTTCGGGAAAGTGAACGTGAGACAACAAATGGAAGTTACCCAATCACTACAATCCAGCAAAGACAGAACAGATCGCAAGATATAAACAGAAATAGCATAAACAGACCATAAACCGCACAGATAGCAAAAAATAGCATAAAATAGATCGATAAAAAGAGTGTTCCAACTATTCTTTGTTTGCGTCCTTTTAAATTCCACATCCACATTTTTTCTTATCACAAAAAATAATTTAGAGCTGCACCGGTCCAGCTTTTTAAGATCAAATACTGATTTTATACTAAAGCATTAAGTATCTGCCAATACCCGATACCAACAGATACCAGTGCAGAGATTGAAAACAGAAGATAAAACATCCAAATTTGTCTTCGAATAAATGAAAATTCAAACTTTCTGGCCCAACCACGACCAGTAAATCTTATCTTAAGTCTTATCACATCACTTTATATGTCAAACCAGGACCAATATTTGGAAGCCGATATCCGATCCGGCTCATTTTTCAGGATCAGCGCGTCCCTACAGTCGTGTCTTTATCTTACTGTACGGTCTCGTCCACCAAAGAAGAAAACACTGCCCGTCTTACCTGCAAAAGAAAAAAACACAAAGAAAAACAAACATTGGTAAAACGTAACAAAAGAATTCATGTCAGGCCCCTCAAAAGTACTTCTGAAAATGTCGACTGTGATTGATGCTATTCACTACTGCGCCGCATCACACTGGAAATACCATCTGCCACCAAGCTGAGATATTTCATAGTACCACCTGTAGCACCTGTCTCTTTTGGATATAGATTTGCATACACCACACGGGAAAAAATAGCTTCTGGGGTAGTAAAATATATTAACTCCACTGTCATTTTTACACTGAAATAACATAAATCTGGGAGAACTACAACTTATTTAATAGCAATGGACAAAATGTACTTATGTTCCTCATGTAGTGGAAGAATTGTGTTTAATGAGTAAGTTCTACTGTAGAATCACCAACACGTCTGAAAGGTTTTACAGTCGCTCCTCACAAACCCAGAAATACTCAGTAATACCAGAGTCCTTCTAGATAAGTCCCTGAACTCGGCGGGTACAGATTTGGGGCTGGGGCGGTAAGAGCGTTTGTTTGCTAATCTGAAGGTTGGCAGTTCGAATCCCGCTCTCGACATGGGGAAAAAAAATAAATAAATAACTGGTTGAGCGTTCAGATCCACTGACCCACAGGTTGTCGGTGTGATTCTAGGTCCCACAGATGAATGCTGCTGTTGCGTCCATGGGCAAGACACTTAACCCGCCTCGCCCCGAGTATCTGCAAGTGTGAACGGGTGAGTGGTTCTTTGTTGTAAAGCACTTTGAGCCTCAAAGGTGGAAAAGTGCAATATAAAAATGTACCGTTTATTATGCATCAGTAAACACTCGACATATAATATTTATGTAATTATTTGTGCTGTGCCTGTGTTTTGCACTGATCATTACCTGCCTGTTATATTCTTGTAAATTTATGTGTTACATTATAGAATATGGTTTTCTCCTTTATTTCATTTATTGCATATTCCCGTGACCCAGCTGGATTAAGCGGGAGAAGATGGATGGCATATTTAGTGTTTGTCTATGTTAGTAAAGTAATAAGTAGTAGTAAGAACCACAGCGATTTCCTAATGTTGTGAACCTGTTCACTCATATGGGAATAAAACCTTTCTGATTCTGATCACAGCAATGCAATTAATTATGATAATATTTTATATATTTTACTTAATTTATTTGCATAAATATGGCTTCTAACTTAACAAAAATTGAGTAATAATTGAGTAAAAATTGAGTAAAAATTCAAGACTGTTAATCATGGTGGTGAGTACATTTTACTTAATAAGGACAAGTAAATTGTACCTGATATTACAGCAGGAAAACGTACTTAAAAAGTGCTACTGCAAACTGTAACAAGGATTTTTTTCCAGTCAAAATCAGTCAAAAAGAACTTCTCAGTGTTTTTCTTTACTACTTTTTACATTATAATTATACACTGTCATTAAATATAAGAATCAAGATGTATGGAACTGTGTAACAAAGAAAAAAAGATATTAAAAAAGATAAATAACTGTAATATTGATACTTTGCACATGCTGGGGGTGTTCTACATGTATCGCTATTGATGGAATGTTCAGCAGTTACCATGGTGACACAATCACCCATTAGCAATTACAAACATATTTTAAAAGTGCACTGTGCTACTTTCCTAGTGGAGGGTAGGTCTTCCTGATAAATACGATGTTCCTGAATGTTTAGCAGTCACTTTTTCATCTCCGTGGCGACAGGCACATAATCTGAAGCTTATGTGCTAAGATACGGGTTAGATCTGTAGAGAGGCGAGCCCACGATCAAACAAGAATGTGTGTTTTTCAGTGCGTTTTTGAGCAATAAAAGCACATGGAATTTAATAAATATCTCACAGATAAATTTACCGTAATTCCGTACTGTGGAACATTCCTGGCCTAACCCTAACCCAGCCACGCAGTAGTGGTACCACAACCAGAAAAACTATTCCTCGTGTGTCCATTCGTAGTTTTGACGCTTTCAGTGAGAATCTACAATGTAAAAAGTCATGAAAATAAAGACAAAACATTCTGAAACCAAACTTGTCCCAGATTTGTGACGGGTGGTGCAGATTTACAAAAGGAAAATCCTGCCTTAACCGTCTCCCTGTGTGCCGAGTGCGACGAAGTTTCCCAGCAGATGTCACTGTTACTCCAGCGCTTGGATTCAGGGCTTTTTCCACTTCCACACAGACACAGAATGGACAACAATTCCTCTTGGATTTAGTTGGCGAAATAATTCTGCTGGAGAGGACATGAGTGAAAGCAAATGTGACCGTGATGGAGTGTTTATGCAAATTGTTGACAAGTAAACGGTGGGAAAATATTGAAAATGCTTCGCTCATATGCCACTTCATTTCTAACAGAATGAGACAATTTTCTGTTTGGTTTGTCGAGAATTGAAGAGTGATTGGGAGGAGTGAAAGCGATCTGTCCATTGTCGTCTTCTTCTGTATTTAAATAAACGAAGTCAACCGATTCTGAGCCCGTTTAGAGTCAAGAATTGTTTTTCTGAGAGAGAGTTGTGAGATTTTAAAGCTGCACTGTGTAACTTTCCTTGTGGAGAGTTTGTGGAGAGTTTGCCACCTGCTTTACCTGGAACGTTCCACAGTATTTCTATCATTTTAACCGTGGAGACGTCTGGGAAAGGGAGAAGTGTTGGAAATCAGCTCAAATCATGTTTCGTGTTGATCACTGTGTAATGTGCTTTTTCTCTTCTTTTTTGTGCATCTTTATTTTTCATATTTTAAGCGATATGAAAAAAGAACGAATACAATACAACATGTGGGGTGCGCCTTGGTACAAACACATCATTTGTCATTTCCACCAACTGCAATAAAAGCTGAGTAACAGGTTAAACAAAGTCTGGTCTAACGGCTTTGATAAAATCAGTCCATCGTTTCCATTTAGTCTTAAATTGTAAATCTTGTTGTAGCCTTATACCAGGGGTGTCAAACTCATTTTGGTCCGGGGGCCGTATGCAACCTACTTTGATCCCAAAAGGGCCGGATCAGAAAACTCAGTTCTCTCTTCAAGTTATTGTATTTTTCTCCGTGTCTCGTAGTGGTGTTTAAGATTATATTCCTCGAGCAACGCCACTTGTTCCAAACACACTGAGCACAGATTTCCCATTCACCTCTGTCAACAAATAAGAATTAGACTATTTTTCTTGGGAAATCCTGAACTCAGCATCTGCTTTTCTCATTTTTTGACATTTTGCTGATGAGGGTCACGGTCGACAGTCAAAACTATCGTCCTTTAAGAGCGTTTGGAAAGAGGCAAGTTCATTTGTGCTGCTCTGGTGGGAGTCGCAACGTACAGAAACGCCGGAGACGCTGCTATGCTAAACGGTGCAGAAAATTAACAGAAAAATCAGAAAATTTTAAGTATTTTAATAGAAAAATCAGCTGAGGGCCAGATTAAAGGTCTTGGAGGGCCGGATCTGGCCCCCGGGCCGCATGTTTGACACATGTGCCTTATACTAAAAGTGATTCTCTCCATCTTAAAAACAGCGTAAACAATCTCAAACCACTCATCTAAAGTAGGTATTTGTGAGTTAAGCCATTCCCTGGTTATAGCTTTCCGAGCAGCTGCACTCAAAATTTGGAACAGGTATTTAACTTTATATGTCACATTTTCACTCATCAAGGAGCCCAGAGACATGTTTCAAGTCGAAATGGTACGTTATAAAAAACAGTTTCTAATCATTTATGAATTTCTCTCCAAAATGGAACAATATGACGGCATGTCCAAAATATATGGCTAAGATTTGCCTCCAGTCCACCGCATCGCCAACAGTTTGACAATTTGATGTAACGTCTTCCAGCAGAACTCTCTCCATATTATAGAGTTTGTAGTTTTCCATTGTGTTTTGCAGAAGATTTTTCATTCCTGATCCGATATTGTTAGATGTCCTTCCTTTTCCAATTCTTGTTTGACGTGGCGTGATTCTCCTTTTGCTTGCAATGTGCATTTTCAAATAAATAATAAATACACAATTAAAGCCAAGTTACTGGTCAGGTCTGTGGAGAAGCAACTCTCAATATTTGCTTTTATGGAAATCTTTACTCTTTATTGGATTTAAGTCGTTGATTAGCATTATTTCTTACTCTGTATGTGCACCATTCACTGGAAAAAACAATATCTAGGCAGGTTTAAATGACTTAAATTAAGAACATTTGACTTTATTTGAGCAGATTCAACTTGACAAGTGAAAGTGTTTTTGCTTAATTCAAGCATCATTTGATTTAGTTTCTTATTTTAAGTGTAAAAAGTTGTTTTTCTTATTTTAAGTGTAGCGAGATGTGTTTTTATATTTTAAATACAAAAAGTCTGATTCCACTGGCAGATCATTTTATTTGTCAAGTGAAATTTAGTCAAATTATGATAAATTTTTCTTAACCCCTTAATGCCTGAATTTATATAGATGTATATAAAAATGTTTGTGTGCGTTTGCCTTTAAGTAGATGGTAAATTAAGTTGAGATTATTAATTTGACTAAGTAAAAAAATTAATAGAAATAGAAATGAATAGAAATGTGTAATTAATAGAAATGTGTAAATGTTGCAAATTTGCAAAAACTGGAAACAAGTGTTTGCCAAATGTTCCTAGGAAGGTTCTGCATTTTGCACTAACCAGCACTGGGGGAACGCAGTCACTGTCTCCGTTTATATCTTCATCCAAACGGTTTGTTGCATATTTGTGACACTCGGCATTAAGAGGTTAATTCAAGTCATTTTAACTTGACTAGATTTTGTTTTTGGCAGTGTTATGCCCCCTGTGGGGTATAAGGACTCTGTATGGCTGGTTTTGGTCACAGTTTAGGGGCAGGTACGCTGTAGCAGGAACAGGTAGTTCTGTGATTCTGCGCATGTTTTAATAAATCAGGCTCCTAGATTCAAGACAAACTTTTTTTTTGTTGATTATAGTATAGAAACACCACGACAGTCTACAAATGATTTAATGAGGTTTACTAGCTAATGGCCCAAAACCAAAACCTCTATAATATAAAACTTGTACTTTTAAAGACCTGTTCTGTACATGCAAATACATTTGGATAATTTTTGCCTTCTGCTGTTTATGCTTAAAGAAAAAAAATTGTGGCCTAGTATTATTATTATTAGTAGTATTATTATTTATGATTATGATTATGATAATAAGAAGAATAGCTGGAGGTTATTATTATTATTATTATTATTATTATTATTATTATCCTCCAGTAACTATCAGCTATTCTTCCTGGGCTCACTGGTACAAGTTTGATGGGCTATAATCATATCGGGTATTGACAGATACTTAAAGACAAAGTATCAACATTGGTATCAGATCAGAAAATCCGGGATCGCATCCTTAGTATAAACGCATAACATGGTGATCTCAAAATCTGTCGTTCCAAGCCAAATTCTCGGTGCACAAGTGTCAAGTGACTCACTTGACTGAGAAAACATGAAGCCCGCTAAGTTAGCATCTAAAAACAACACCGACGAGTCTGAATGTCACCGAGGCCCCGTCATCAGTGACTCACCAGCACAGATCCTTCACACAGACTCAAGACTACTTAAAGGGCCCGTATTACGCTATTTTCTGATCTGTTATAATGTTTCCTCATCACAAACAGAGCTGGAGTTGTGGTTTTGTTTCATTCACACATATTTGAGTAACACGTTAAAGGGACAGTTTGGGATTTTTGACATGAGTCTGTACGTCCCCGTCAGCAGTGCCGTGCATCAACACTGACTTACCTCCCGACAGCGTCTGAACAGAGTTCTTCCCTGGTTTTGGTGCTGATGAAAGTGTCCGGCAAGTTGGCTGGGGTCACGATAATAAAGCGTTTTTCTTCTCAAAACAATGTGTTCAAAAGAGTGATATGTTTGTGTCACAAAACATGAACCACGAAAATGTCAGACCTCATAATCGAATCGCACGAATCCAACACTTTTTTCAGTAGTTCCACAGTGTTTATGTCCTCAGACTTTTGACCACCGCGACATGAGAGAGCCAACGTAAGAGCTACAGCGATATGTATATAAGCTTGTATAAGCTTTATAAGAATTGATATAAAAATGGTGCGGACTTGTGATTATCCAGGCTGGAACAACAAAAATCCAGCTTCAGCTTGTCCCACTCTGTCCCTCCTCTCTCTCTCTGCCCGTTCTAACTCCATCTGGTGAATTTGGGCATCAGTATATTCGGGTTCGTAAAGATCTCCCCTTGGCTCTGTGCTAAAGGCCATGTCTTCATCGTCGATGTCATAGTCACACATGTTGCCGGTCACTTTCCAAGCAGTAAACACAGTAAAACAGGCGCGCCGTCACCTGGAGGCAGCGCGAAGTGATATGAGTGGACAGAAAATAGTACCATATAGATTATGAGGTCTGACATTTCATGGTTCACCGTTTTGTGACGTAAATGTAGCACTCTTTTGAACACATTTCATTTTGAGAAGAGAAACGCTTTATTTTCGTGACCCCAGCCAACTTGCCGGACACTTTCATCAGCACCAAAACCGGGGAAGAACTCGGTTCACTGGACGCTGTCGGGAGGTAAGTCAGTGTTGATGCACGACACTGCTGATGGGAACATACAGACTCATGTCAAAACTCCAAACTATCCCTTTAACAGTTCCTTTTACTTTTAGTTCAGTAGAGATGGACAATTCCAGAGATGAAACCATCCAAATCATTCTAATGAAGTTTAAAAACACTTTGGAGCACTTCCCGTATGACATCTGTATGACATATGACATCACCAGGTGGAACGTGGAAAGGGTTTTCTGTTTGAGGGAAAAACTCAGGGTTTGTGTGTTAAACGTGTGAAAGAAACAAACCACAACTCCAGGTATGTTTTTGTGAAGGCAACGGCCTCATAACATGGCATAAAGCTCACAAGAATTCATTTTGCATAATACAGGACCTTGCAAACTTTGGACGATTTAAAATGATACGTTTCTTTTCCGGGCTTTTGTTGTGCCTGATGTCCGAGATACGACTGGCTGAAGGCATTCCAAAGAGCTGTTGAGAATAAAAGCATCAACGCTGCCTTTGTGGTGACTCAGACAACCATAAAATGCAACGCTTCACTTGGATAAATACGCTTTTCTTAACCAAATGCACGTCAAAAACTAAGCTTACAATTATATCTCAGCCAGAAGAGGCATAAACAGACAAGAATGTGATGAAAAAAAAAGGAAAAAGTGGTATTTTTTCTGGCAAACCTTGCGATTAGATTTGCGGTTTTTGTTTAAAGGTCTTATATTACGGAAAATGTTCTCGAATTGTGAGCTTTAAGTCATGTTATAAATGTTACCTCTTCAAAAACATACCTGGAGTTGTGTTTTGTTTCATTCACACATGAGTCTGTCTATATCTCCAAAGCTCAAAATGCTCTGTTCCACCTTGTGACGTCATGAAGTTGGAGTTTTCAAGTTACTCTTTACCTTTAGTTCAGTAGAAATGAGCAATTCCAGGGCTAAAATCATCCAAATGATAATAGTGAAGGTGTATGGAGTTTAAAAACACAGTGGAGCACTTCCTGTATTACCAAATGATATCACAAGGTGGAACAGAGAGACTGCTTGAGAGAAGAACATGACCTGAATGAAACAAAACGCAACTCCAGGTATGTTTTTGATGAGGAAACAACATTATAACATGACTTAAAGCTCACAATTCGAGAACATTTTGCGTAATATAAGACCTTGAAACAAAAAAATAGTTCTGTTCTCGGTTCACTTTTTGTAAATTTTGGACATTAACAGTGTCACAATATCAAACAGACAAGAAATGAATGAAAAGGAGCAGAAAGAAGAGTCATCTTAGGTTATCTGCCCCCCTTTTCTAGACAAATCAACACTGATAATCGCTGTGAAACCTTTCACATAAGTACATGTCATTTCAGTCACAATTATTAATCAATTGCAAACAGAAATCTTCCCTTTTCACACATTGCACTGGATTTAATGTGTTTTTTTAAATGCCGTCATTGTACTTGATTCTTTGATTTCTTTTTCGAGACTGTTCCATAACTGAACTCCTTTCACAGCGACGCTTTGCTCCATAACTTTGGTTTTGAATCTGGGTTTTTTAAACATGTCGGTTCCTTTTAAATTGTTGTGTCTTGTTCTCATCTCAAACTGTCTTTGAATATTTCCAGGTAACACTCTGCACTTTGCTTTGTACATGACTTTGAGGATACAACTGTGCTCATAAGTTTACATCCCCTGGCAGAATTGATGATTTCTTGGTCCAGAAGCTGCACATAGGAAGTACTTGGATATTCCAACATGATAATGATCCAAAACACAAAGGCAAGTGGACCTGTCACTGGCTCCAGCAGAATAAAGTGAAGGTTCTGGAGTGTTCGTCTCTTCTGACCTCAGTATCACTGAGCCTCTGGGCAGATTCAAGCTGCAGTTCAGACAAGAACCCAAGAATTTACAGGAACTGGAGCCTTTTGCCAAGAAGAATGAGCAGCTTTACCCTCAGAGAAAATAACACATCCACAACTATCACAAAAGACTCCAGCTTCACTGGGTCATTTGTGTCGTTTCTGTGTCATTATGATTTTAAAAGAGGAAACACAGTTGTTTGATAATAAACGGCTTCACCCAAGCACTAACCATGAGCGAAAGAAAAGTTTTTGTGTTTTCATTCATATTCTCTGAAAGATGGACAAGAAATCGATTAAATTCTATCAGGGTCTGTAAACTTATGAGCACAACTGCACTTAAGTCAACAATATCACACATTTTCAACACTTTAAACTTAACAAATAATGGGTTGGACGGCTCTCTGTAATGACTGTTGGTGATCATTCTCAAGGCCCTTTTCTGTAAAAGGAATGATGGCCGTAGGTAAGTTTTACATGGTGACCCCCAAATTTCAACAACTGACAAAAAGACTGAAATATAAACTGACAAACTAATACAAAAATCACACTTCAGAACATGTTTGTAATGATCTACCACTTCTACCACTTCACGCCAAATAAAATGGAATATTTTGTTGTTTGTGGAGGAAATTTTGGAAGTGAAATTGGCAAACCTTTGTGGTTTGCCAATTGCATCCATTCAAACAGATTTCCATGTGGCAGTGATTCATCTTGGAACCCCAGCACTCAATTTCAATAACTTTTAATAAAATCATAGTCCTTGGAGTAGTTTCAGACACTGTATTTTTAGTCCAATTTGAGGGATGTATTTTGCATGTAACAGTACTCCTGAGTAAAAGTTTTGGTTTCTGCTTCCAAGTCTACACATGTTTTATGTTGACGTATTAAAGCAACACCATGTGTCACCTGCGAAACTAGGAGGTAACAATAACCGAAATCTGGTGATATGGTATCGCCAAAGGTCTCACAATAAAATCATGGACCATCATAATATATCGAATCCCAAGTCTCTTTGCTTAAATGAATAGTTCTGATGCAGAAATAGCTAAAAAAAACAAACAGAGGGAACTACATAGACCATGATCCTTTGCTCCATTTCAGCGCAGACGACATGAAGAAATAACTGTTCTAAGCACTTTGAAATCTGCATTCTTTGGATTAAGCCTTGTGAAGCATTTTTAGAGGAAAGAGTAGAATATTTACAGTAAAATATTCACAATAAATATGGTAACGCGAGATGTTTATGGTGAAAATATCGTACAGAGATTTGGATTTCGTTCCATCCCTAATGACAATAAATGTTGCACCAAATGATTTTAGAATGTCAGTCTTGTTATTATGTAGAATATCGTAATATCGTGAGCCTCCCCAACATATCGTGAGCTTTCCCACGATATCGCAATAAATATCGTACTGTGAGATTCATACTGTGACGATATCGTATCGGGAGACTTGGATATCGTTACACCCCTACAGTGAAACCATATTCTGGATCATTCTCCATGGAGAAAGATGAGTTTTGTCATAGTACTGTAAAATATTCTAGCCAATGTAACAGCATTTCAATTGAGTCGGGTTTGTGGAGATGCAAGCCCACTCAGAGTAAGAACGCTTGTTTGGAAAAATGTTTTTCAGAATAACTAAAACAACATCATTCAAGTTACACAGTTTGGCTTTAAATGATTTGAACATTTGTGTTTCTTGCACATTTCCTTCAAGTATAATTTTTTTTCTCTCATTTTGGCGTATTTTTCTGGTCTATCCTCTAAAAATATAAAATTTTGTGCATTATTAATGGTTTAGTCCTGAGTTAACTTCAATTTCTAAATAAAATATTAGATAATAATAGCATCTTGACAATTACTCTTACAGGTACAGTTACTTGAGCAGTAGCTTTTCCTAATACTTTTTCATCTTGAGTCGTTTCTTAGACTACTTCATACTTCTACTTTAGTAATATTATTTTGAAATAACGTTACTGTACTAAAGTTAACAGTTTTTGGCCACTCTTCCCACCTCTACCTCCTGCAATATTAATTACAACAAAAACATCTCTAGTTTTACTCCATATTCGGATGCATTTTGCTCATGTTTACATAGCCACAACTGATCTAAAGAGAAAGTTCGATCCGTAACTTCTCCACTTGAATGAGTATGGATTAGCTCTGGCCGCAGCAGAAGATATTGAGTAAAAACTTTGAAAACAAGCTCCAAACTTTTTAAACGCCAAAGAGGGTCTCAATTATTATTAGACCTTATTTGATTTGGAATTATCTCACAAACGCAGCGCTCTCTGCCACCATAACACTGCACTTGAATCAGCACTATTCAAAGCTAAATTTC
Organism: Odontamblyopus rebecca; assembly: GCA_030686955.1. Lineage (NCBI taxonomy): Eukaryota > Metazoa > Chordata > Actinopteri > Gobiiformes > Gobiidae > Odontamblyopus > Odontamblyopus rebecca. Next base: position 32,099,678 of record CM060664.1, read on the forward strand.
GCATTTCAGGAACAAGGCCAGACGAGCTTAAAATAAAGTCTCATGCAAAGTGTTTTCTCATTAGAATTCCTGCAGCCGGCAATCATTTTACCAAAGGAGCTGCTTTTTAAAGGTGCATGGTGTCACTTTTCTGGTGGAGGGTCCGTCGAATGGTTTTCTGCACGTCATTGCTTTGTCTGGAATGTTTCACAGTGTGGTATTCAACATTTTTATCTTCATGGAGACCAAACCAGACCAAGTTACAGGTCGGATCTGTGGAGAGGCGACCCGCTCACGGTCAAAATACCTGTATTTCTAGGTATTTTTGAGCTATAAAACCACCTGTAATGGAATAAATGTAAAGTAGAGCTGTTTAATGTCATACTGTGGAACATTTCAGGCAGCGCAATGACAAATCGATAAAAACAAGCAGGTGCCGGACGCCCAAACCCAAAGTTACAGAGTGTTAGAGTTGATTTATTTATTTGAACATTTAACAAGCGAAGAAACAAACAAAATAAAGAGAACAACATTGTTAAAAACGCTCAGTGCTCAAAAGAAGAGTAGGAAGAAGCATCTTATTTTAATCCTACTCCTACAATTTACAATGATTCATCTCCATGATATTCAGTAGTTAGAGTACATTATAGTCTCTGGGGGTTGTGTGGTATTATGGTATTATGATATCCCAAAGTATCAGAAAGGAGCAACAGTATCAGTTTCCTTACAAAAATCTGCAGCGCATAAGGACCTAATGTACTATTATAATTTATTGATACCTAAATTTGTTTGCTCAGCACAAACTAATGTGTGGTTGTATTTTCAATTTATGCTCTGTCCTGGTTCAGTCCTGTCCAATCATGGTTATCGACTTCCACCCACACTCCGAATGTACAAACGGTTTCTCCTCAGAACATGATTTAATATCCTCATCTATGTCTGTTGTATAAAGTCATCCGTGGTTTGTCGTCTCCTCCACTCAGTTTGTTAACATTTGGACCTCTGAACACAGCAGAACCAGAGGAGCAGCGAGAGGCGACTGGATCATCCCACTCTGGAAAAGTCTGTTCAATACTGGAATGCCACCCCCACAACCATCAGAAACCTCAACACATACACTTCATTTAAAGTACAGTTAAAACAATGGCTCATAGCTGTCAACATTAAGACATCCACCTCTCGCTGCCCCCTGCTGGACACTGGCCAGTTGACTGTTATGATTATTGTTAAGTTATTGAGTGAATATCTGTAATTGACTGGTTATTGATTGCGGGGGAATGCTTGTAATTGAGTTGTCTGAAGTAATGTACTTTTTAGAATGATGAATTTTAACTTTGTAATGTGATTTTCTGTTATGTTGAAGTGACACCTAACATCTGTCCATAGGCCGTATATATAAGTGGGCTAAGCTATCCCGTTAGCCGCCACAAGCCAAACAGGAAGTGCACTAGGAGTCTTAAAATGTTCGTATGAACCCGCTCTCTACATGATTCTGATTTGTTTTTTTGTCTGTCAGAAAAAACCCTATTCATAACATAGAGCCTGGCTACAGATTCGCCCCTGTAGCCGTTAGCATCGCGAGCCTCATTTGAACGGCGCTAAACGCTATGGGTGACATCACACTCACTTAGTCCACTTCTTTTATACAGTCTATACATCTGTCAAGGGTTAGGGTTGCAAATGTTGATTAATATGCACTGTCCCTGAAATAAATAAATAAATAAACTAAAAAGCATGTTACATCCCTGCATCTCTGTGTACGGTCGGACTAATGGGATCTCTACTCACTGGTCCATTTTCGGACTATTGGGCTGTCGGAGCAATGGGCTGAACCCAAACTGAGCAGGTGGAGGAGGGGGCGGAGCTTTACGCACAGCATCTTGTGGTACTTGCTTCTAAATTGAAATTTACTTTCCTGGCGTTTACAGTGGTCAGCCTGTAAATACGGTAAATCCAAGCCTGTTCTGCTGTTAGTTTCACTATAGACTAGAGCCCTGCACTCCCGCGGTAGTCCCCAACACAAAACAGTGCAGCACGAGACACCTTCTGAAAGCTTATACGATGCGGGAGCGGGCGGGTGGGACGATAAACAGCAGTCCCCCAAACTAAATTGAGTCAAATTAAAGTAAAATAAAAAGTAAGTATATAAGTAAAATATACAGTCCACAGGCTCCAGCATCATCCGAGGGCGTTCAGCGTATGTGGTCACAGACTGGAGGAGACACTGAAGCCCTCAACAGTGAACAACAAGGACTCAAGTATAAATAGGCTAATTTTAGGAATGTTCATGGCCCATTATAGGCCTATCGAAATGTCAAACGTTACTGAGGCCTATTTAATGTTTGTATGGCTGAACAATAAATGTTACCCAGTTACCACTTGAGGAATTATGTGCGTGCGTTTTTGTTTGTTTGTTTGTTTGTTTTCTCCTGGCCAATAAAACAATCTTTCGTCCCCATCTTGCGGGATTTGTGGGCGGGAGCGGGATGAAACATTACAGATGCGGGCGGGAGCGGGACTGAAAATTCTGTCCCACGCAGACCTCTACTGAAGACCTGATACAAGTGGTTAAACGCACCCAGTTTGATCATCTTTCCCTTTGAGGATCAGAGCCAGAGCCGTGCAGACGTCCTGCTGGAGCTGCTGAATGGTTTAAGCGCAAACTACAAAATAATTAGTTAAGGTAATACTGTATAACCCGGTAAAATGCTGAGAAGGTTTAACGGTATCAAAATTTGGATACCGCCCAACTCTATAGTGTCTCTATACACATTTGACATTGGCTAGATCAGATGGGTAAAAAAACAGAACAATAAGCATAAACATATGATAAATAGATGCAGGTTTTTAATATATTAACAATAATAACATTTTTTATTTTTTTAATTTATGAATATCTGCTTTCCTGGTGGTACGTGTCTAAAAGTTGCTTCTGTAAGATTAATATTTGCACATTTTTTATACTTTCTCTAAGTCCATTCCATAAATGTACTCCACAATTTGTCCAACTGTTTTTACTTTTCTCAAATTTAACTCATCCCTTAGCCCATAACCCCCTTTTCTCTCTTTGAATGTATTTAAAATGTTAGTAATTTATACCTTGCTTTATACATTATCAGAGCAGTTTTATATTTTACTAAATCAAATAACTAAGATTTTTGCCTTTAAAAACAGTGGATTTGCATATTCTCTACATTTTACTCTCTTTTCTGTAATATATAGGATGGTTTTATATGTATTTCCCCATATTTCCACACAATACAAAGCGCACTTTTAATATTCCCAATGTAAGCGACCGAATCAGAATATATATATATGAGATATTGTAAAGATGGTTGGAGCATGTTGCAAAAGGGAGTAAAGAGGCTCTCCACAGATTTTCCGTCCACTTCACAAACTTCATTTAAACTTTCTTGGCGCAGAGTCGCTGGACATTTGGTCGCTGAAGGCGTTGGCTGAGAATTGCACAAAACTGAAAATATCAACATTTGTATCATTTTATACACGATTTCTGTTATAACTGTGTAGGATGAATAACAGGGCACTTTGCAGCTGATGCCTTCGACATTTTTGATGGGGTTTTGATGCTAACTGGAAGCACTGCTCTGCCTGAAGAATTGTTGCTTGTGGTTGGGACTACAAAAGGTACGTCGATTTGCGGTGGTTTAAATCCATTTTGTTTTTTCTTGAGTTTTTGGGCAGTCTTGGGCGTCACCATGGTAACTGCTGAACATTTGCCAATAGAGATACACGCACAATACCCCAGGATCATTTCGCTGCTGCAAAATGACCAGCCTTTGACCATTCGCAGCAGCCTGATCTTTAACCGGCTCATGAAAATTTGAGCACATCTCTCTTTTGGCTCCCCGTGCGCCTTTGTATTGATTATAAAATTCTAATATTTGCACCTTTCAATTCTGCCTGTACCTCACACCTCCGTCGTGCTCTCAGGTCATAAGATCAGGCTCTTCTCCACGTCCCAAAGACCGGGAGAAAACAAAGAGGTGGTTGTGCATTTGCTCCGAGACTGTGGAATCAGCTCTCTGCACATTCGCTTTAAAAGGTCCTATATTACGCTAAACTGACTCTTGTGAGCTTTAAGACATGTTATAATGTTGTTACCTCCTCAAAAACAGACCTGGAGTTGTGTTTTGTTTCATTTACACATGTTTGAGTAACCCTTTATTATGAATCTGTCTACATCTCCAAAGCTCAAAATGCTCTGTTCCACCTTGTGATGTCATGAAGCGGGAGTTTTCTAGTGCTGCCACTAACGACTAATTTTCTAACGATTAATCTCTCGACTAATTTTTCGATTAGTCGACTAATCTAAACGACTAATTAAAAAAAAAACAACAAGCGGGTGCAATTTCCATGTGTTCATTTTATTTTGAACAAAATTTTTAAAGAATCAAGGGCCAAAACATAAAATTTCATCTCTAACAGAAGTGAAAAAACATTCAGTGTTTGTTTACTTTTGTCACTCTAAATAAAAACTGTTACTTTCAAACAGAAAACAATCCATTATAGACAAAAGACAAAATGAAAAGAAACAAAGTCATTACACTCCTCACCAAAGTGTAATTTTGGTGTGCTGCTGACATTCATGAAAAGTTTTCTTTAACCTTTGGAGGAAAAAAATGAGAAAAACAAATAAATAGGAGTAGCACTGCACCTCCTACTCAAATTCTACAACTGTTAACTGTAAACATGTGCAAACTGAGCATGTAAACAAACATGTGCAAACTGAGCATGTAAACAAACATGTGCAAACTGAGCATGTAAACAAACATGTGCAAACTGAGCATGTAAACATGTGCAAACTGAGCATGTAAACATGTGCAAACTGAGCATGTAAACATGTGCAAGACAGCATTGTGGCCAACTGTTTTACATCAAATTATTGTGTTGTAGTGCAGGAATGTTAACATGTCCACATGGTCTGGACTTAGGCTTGCTCTTTTCTTAGACACTATGTTTCCAGCTGAGGAAAAAAGTCACTCAGAAGGTGTAGATGTGGCCGGTACACAAAAAAGACTTTGCAAGAGGTGCTAGACAAGGAAATCTAGACTGATTCGACTTCCACCACTGCAAAGGATTTGTGCTTTTGGGAGAAGGCTGTTCCCCAATAAATTTGAAAAACTCTTCTCGCACTGAATGCATGTCATGATCACTGATTTCCTCACTGTCCATTTGGCAGGTGGATTCATCAGAGTCTGATGATCCCACCAGTGTGTCTAACAATGAGACAGGGGCCTTTTCACTTGTATCTGCAGAACTGCTGGATGTAGTGTGCTGCTGTACTGCCTCTGACTTCTTCTTTTCCTCAAGTGCAAGACTTTGGATCTTCGCCTGCAGTCTCAGGGCGTCATCTGCAGATAAGAATTTCAGTCTACGGAATCTGGGATCGAGAGCAGAAGCAATCAGGCTGGGATTTGAGGTGTCCTCAGAGAATGTAAGGTCATTCTGCCACCTTTTGGACATTTCACTTTCTGCTGCTCTCTGAAAAGTCAGTACATGGGAATTCTCAAATGAAGAAGTGGTCTGTGTGCTTTTTAGAAGCCCTTTAATGAGTGGAGGTAGGCTAGACAGTGTCACATATGACTCCCCACTCAGGTAGACTGTAGCACATTCGAAGGGTTTCAGAGCTCTCTCAAGCTCTTCCAGGAGGCTCCATTGTTCTGGCTTGAGGTCAAGGTAATGCTTTGACCTATTTGTGACCCCTGGGTCAGATAAGCATGCTGTTACTGGCCATCTCTGCTCCAACAGACGTCTAATCATATAGTAGGTGCTATTCCATCGCACGCTGACGTCTTGAATGAGGCTGTTTTCGGGCTGTCCCATTTGTTTTTGTTTTGCCTTCAGGCTTGAGCTGGCAACCTCACTCTTGTTGAAGTGCTCAACCAAGGACCTTGCATTTCCAATGGCCTTTTCAATTTGAGAATTCTTCAAAGCATGGTTCACGATAAGCTGGAGTGTGTGACCAGCACAGCGAACTGAAGATACCCCGTGTCTGTCCTCCAAGAGTTTGAGGGCACAGACCACGTTTGCTGCATTGTCATGCACTATAGCCAGTATTTTGTTAAAAGGAATGTCAAACTTTCCAACTGCAGCTTCAATCCAGGATGCAATATTCACTGCTGAATGTCGCTCCTCAAGTGGCATGGTAGTCAAATTAAAGTTTAGGAGCTCCCATTCGTCATTTATGAAGTGGCAGGTTAAGCCCAAGTATGCCTCCGTGGCAATGCTTGTCCACACATCTGTCGTCAAACAGGTCATGGAGCTGCAGGACAGGACATCTTTGATTCGCTGCATTTCCAGAGCATTTTTTTCCCCATCATTTTGGTGAAGCATGTCCTTTTGGGTAGAATGTAGCCAGGCTGAAATACTGTCACCATGTTCTGGAATCCTTTGCCTTCGACAATGGAGAGTGGTCGCATGTCTGTTACAATCATTTTGAGGACACTGTCTGTGAGCGCTGCTGCAACCTGTGGCGTGCACTCCTTCCTTGGAATAAATTCCGTCAGAGCACTTTGCTTGAAACTGACAAAAAGAGAGAAAAAAATAGTATTACTCAAAAAGTAGACTTGACAGAGTCCTTTCCTCAATAACACATCACTTTTATTTGCATAGGCTCATTAAGTAATAATAATAATAATAATAATAATAATAATAATAATAATAATAATAATAATAATAATAATAACAATAATAATAATAATAATAATTATTATTATTATTATTATTATTATTATTATTATTATTATTATTATTATTATTGTTATTATTATTATTATTATTATTATTATTATTATTATTATAAATCTTGTATTATATAGCACAATTCATACAAGATGCAGCACTAAGCGCTTCACAGTTTGGCAAGAAAAACACAAGACAATATTTCTTGAAGTCAGCGCCTCAAAAACATTATCATTAAACTATGTAGGCATAACTTTAGAATCATCTGCGTTTCCATTAGGCCAGCAGTCACTAGGCTGCTATGCTGTGTGTGTGTGTGAGAGCGTGCGCGCAAATACTAGTGAGTGTGTGTGTTAGATTTTCCCGGGAGGTTACCTTGTGTGTGCTGTGCGTGCGAGTTGCAAAGGTTATTGCTGTTATGTCTGTTGCAACGGTATTCTCAATACCGTTGCAATATGCTGCTCATGCATACTCGTTAAATTGTGTGTGGATATCGCTGTTCAACATTGTTTCCGAAAACATTAACAAAGGGTCGAGTTAGCCTGCTTAGCATTTCAAAAATAGGCACAACATAAAACAAACAAAAGCTAGCTTGACATTCAATAATAATACTTACGTTGTCTTTTCCTTTTCTGAAACGCCTTCAGCAACTCCGGTGTGTCTTCTTTTAAAGTGTTCATGCATCGTGGTCGTGCTCCCGTGATAAGCCAAAGTATTCTTACAGAGTGTACAAACCACTCTATCACCATCTGTTCGAAAGTATTTCCAGACTTTCGAGGCTTTAGGTCTTGGTCCAGATGACGTCCCCACTGTTTTCGGATCTGACTCTGACCCACCGGCCGCCATTTTCATACCGCGCTCAAATCGGGGAAGGGGGAAGAGAGAAAGAGAGAGACCAGCCAGCAGAGTGCGCAATGCAAATACTAGTGGTGTGGAGGGGAAATACCTGATCTCAGGCAAGCAAAAGGTCTGTGGACGAGCCGTTTGAGACCAAAAATAAATAAAGGCGAACATTCGACCAAAAAAATTGTATTCGACTCATTTTCACATTCGATTATGTCGACAACGTCGAATAATCGCGGCAGCACTAGAGTTTTCAAGTTAAGCTTTTACCCTTTTGTTTAGTCAAGATTAACAATTCTAGGGTTGAAATCATCCAAATGATTCTAGTGAAGATTGTGGAGTTTAAAAACACATGACATAACAAGTTAAATGAAAAAACACAACTCCAGGTACGTTTGTGGCGAGAAACATGTTAACATCAGTATATAATGTAACATAGGCCTTTTAATTCTCGCCTAAAGACGTGTTTGTCTTATGTTCTGTTTAATTTCTGAGCAGCACTTTGGTCTAGAAATAAAGTTAAGTTGACCCTTGATATGGATACCAGAATCACAATGTAAACATTCTTTTTCATAATAGAACATACTTTTCAACATAAAATATTACTTTCTTCAATATGCACTGAAAAAAATGGTTTGAGAGGAGTTGCTCAAATTGCAAACACAAATTTGACAACAATAACATGACTTATTTAAGACTCCCTGTCAAACATGTTTAAGTCTTACAAAGGCCATTGTGGTTGATGTTAGAGCTGCATGTTTTAATCAGGCTGAGGAAACATGACTTTGTGATCTTTTGTGGGGAAGCTCATTCCCCGAGAATTTCCTCCCCAAAACTTTGGGAAGGAAAATCCAAATGTAGCAGGACACAGGACATTTACAGGAGCCTCTACAGTGCAGAGCAAGAGGACTATGGGAGTTGATCTGGTGGTAAGACTTCTCCAAGATTTTATTCACTTTTTCTGGCTTTTCACTTCAAATTAGGTAAGGTAAGGCAAGTTAACTTTATTTATATAGCGCTTTTTCACAGACACATGTCCCCAAAGCCGCTTTACAGAGCATTGTTAACAGAGCATTCTCCATTCAAATAGGATTAATGACTGCTCATCTACAGGAGTGTGACAGTTGTACTAAGATCTGGTTGTGTTTCTTCCAGAGTCATCTACAAACAAAGTGATCTCCAGAGCACTGCTGTAGCTGTGGGTCAATGAGTTGATGTTAGTCTTTTTTTTTTGCACCATTCTGAAAGTGAAGTTATCAGTTTTCATGATAAACTAACGAAAGATAAATATGCATATTCAGCATGATTTGATCACATTTCATCAACATAAAACATTTATGTTCATGTTCTGAGAAAATTATGTGCAGAAGGGATTGAATATGTTTCGAAGCCTAAACATAATTTTATTGCACGCAACTGCTTTCCGTATTTTTTTACGCAAATTCAGGGACCTCTTTTCAGTGTGAGATCTTCCATTATTTCTTATATAGAGTCCATATACGTCCACGTGGTTGGCTGTGATACGAGTCTGGTCACCATTTCCTCCTCAAACTTGCAGGTGGTTTGCTAAATCAGTAGTCACTTTGGTGCAGACCGACGCCATTTTAATCCTTTGTAATGGTGTGTTTGCATTTATATCACTAATTAGAGAAGTAAACATGCACAGAGCGTTTTCTCATTTTGATATATGCGTTGGAAGCCTGAATTCTGTGATCAAGCACTACAATGTTTTCCTATCCAGCCAGGACTATACTTTACAAAACAAAACTTTACAGAGACGAGTGGGGCTGGAGCTGTCACACGTCTCCACTATTTCAGAAGACGTGATTGACAGATTAACCAACCAGAGAGATGCACAGTCTGTTACAGCGTGAATTTCTGCTGAATCAACAATCAAACTGCCAAACTGTTACTTATCTCAGGTAAAAGAAGATAAATATTTTGTTCTGAACATTACGGGAATTTTCGAGACGCAAACTAACAGTGTTGATTGGACAGTCCCAAGTTGCACAGGGTTTTTGTCCCATTTTAGATGTTTCTGGATTTCAACAGAATGTAGAAGGGACTGGCTGGTGAGCCAATCACCATTTATTCTGCTGTTTTTAAGTATAAAAAGCAAAAATACAGCCATATGAAAGAGTAACTGTATCGGATAGGGATGCACCAATCCCACTTTTTTGAAAACCAATACGAGTAAAATAATTTCTGTATTTGCAGATAGCAAGTACTGAGACCGATACTTTAGAGTATATTAAGGAAGTATCAGTACATCCCTAGTACCAAAATACAGTCAGTCAAAATATGTATTCTGTATGTATTACAAGTATTTAGTTACTTCCCAACACCGACAATGGTAAATAGACATATTTTGCATAGCGCTTTACATCACCCATTCACCCATGCATCCATCACACTAGGGGCGAGATGGGTGAAGTGCCTTGCTCAAGGACACAACAGCACCTCCAACCTGTGGATCTGACCACCCAACACTCAATTATATTTACGTCGAGAGCGGGATTCTAACCGCCAACCTTCAGTGGAACTACTGTTGCCCAATAACTATGATTTTTTTGTTTGTTTGTTTTCTTACTTTTAATATTTTGCAGAACTAAAGCAAAAATAGACCAAAAAACCTTCCATAACCCACCCCTCTCTCTACACAAAACATTTCACCAACATTATATAAAACACACACACACACAAATTACTACACAAAGTTTTCAGTCCAATTCCTCTTAAACTAATTCTCAAATCTGTAGGTTTGATTCCAGTTTCTAAAGTGTGAGGCGGTCTTGGATGTTGCTTTCTAATGACATCCTCTTACGCCCAGCTGAGCCGTGATCTACAGCGGCTCCGTGGGGGTCCTCATCACTCCCACCTCTCTGCACCGTGCTGCACTTTGGGCCCGTCTACAAACTGAAAAGTGCTGGCGCCTTCACGGGATCCGGGGAGAGCTGTCTGCTGGTATCAAACAACTCAACTGGTGCATGTTTACTGTTTGCTACTAGACAGATTTGGGAGTGATGTGTGGGGCTGCAGGATTTGTGGGAAAAAATCTAATTCTGATCTTTCTCCAAATCCAAATCCACTTTATTTATATAGAACATTTCAAAAAGAGAACAGTTTTCAAAGTGCATAAAAAGACAGCAACAAAAGGTACTGATACTTGCAGTGGCATCATGCTGGGGGTGTTCTACATGTTTCTCTACTGATGCAACTGTTACCATGGCGAGACAATGTTCACATGAGCAAACACACACAAAATGCTTTAAGAGTATCAAACCTCACGCACATTTCCAGGAGCCTGTGATGACGATTCTGTTTAGGCGAATGATTTTCAGCAAAAAAGGTGAGAGTGACTACCTGAAAAACTGATGTTGCAACGCAGTGGAGCACTTCCTGTATTACCACATGACATCACAGTGTTTTCACTTTCACAGAAGAACTGCTAAGGGTTTGTGTGTGATACATGTGTGAATGAAACGAAACACAACTCCGGGTGTATTTGTGATGAGGAAACATTACAACATAGATCAGAAAACACTGTAATACGGTGAAGTATCTGAACTTCAGCTTGATCTGTAGAAGTGCTTGCCGAGGAGAGAGGCGTCACAGACCAAACTCTTGCAGTCCCTGCATTTCTAAAAATATTCTGCACTGTTCAAAACAAGTTTTGCCAGTAAGCTGAGCGATCCCCTGGGTTCTGAGAATACATCTGGATTCTTTGTGTTTGCTCTATTTAAGGGAATGTTTAAGTCAGTGGGACGTTCCCGAAGAGAGAAGTTTGCAGAGTTCGGGTTTTTCTTCAACACTGGCAGTGAAGACCCAGAGCGTTTGTTAATTGGCTATAGTCTGTAAATAAATAGTGTTTACACGAGTCTGACCGGATCCTTTCACGACATCGCACAGATGCACAGGAACTCTGAAGTGGCCCCGAGGAAAGAAACTAGAATGGGCCCTTTAAAGAGATCAGGTCTAATTTGTCAGACAAGTTGATGAAGTCTTGGGGACTTTTTATCGACCACATGAAACAGAGAAGGGCTCGACCCCAAACCTCAAAAGATTGATTTTTCTTCATCTGAACTCTGGACATTGCTGTACAGGCTGTTTTTGTTGTACATTTTGTGCACTGTGTTTTTGATTTTTAAAAAGAGCCACTGTTTTGGTCTGTTTTGCTTGGAATATTCCACAGTTTGGCATTCATCTAACTTGCATGCATTTCATTATAGGTATTTTATTTCCCAAAAAACCTGAGTTGCTCCTCTCCACAGATCTGACTGGCCTACGACTTATCCTGGGGTGGCACCTGCTTGTCTCCATGAACTTGTACATGTTTTCTTAAATTTTTGTTTCAAAATTGAAGGGCCCATATAACGCTATTTCCTCATCTATATTAAAATCCTGTTTCACAGACTAACCCATATTGGACAGAGATCATTAAAAATATTAAGCTCATTACAGGACTGCAATGCAAGGAAAATTTGACTGTATTTTATTTGGGAAACATACCAGCTGGACCACCTACTATTTCTATTTTTATTATTTGACTGACAATTCAGGTTATTCAGGAGACACTTCTCAGAAAAAAAGTTGAACTGTACAGGAGAAGGTGGAAATATTACAACCAAAACAAATCCTAATGTACCGGCATGTACATTTTTATACATCCTTACAGATGCCATTTGCCTGATGCCCCCCTATTTTACTTCTTTTTTTTTTCCAGTTTGACATTATTTCTACTAAAATGTTCTAATAAAAATAAAATAAAAAAATATATGTCATATAACACACAAACACTGCATATTTAGGCTAAATCCATCTCTCAAACTGAAAACACTCCGTCCCACCTTGTGATGTCATCTGGTCATACAGGAAATGCTCCATTGTGTAAAAACTCCATAAAAATCCCCACACACCTTCACTAAAATCATTTGGATCATTTCAGCCCTGGAGTCGCCACTCTGTACTAAACCAAAGGCAAACTACCCTTTCATGACATCACAAGGTGGAACAGAGCATTTGGGGCTTTGGAGATGTAGACAGACTAATAACAAAGGATTAACTCAAACACGTGTGAATGAAACAAAGCCCAACAACTGTTTCTGAGGAGGTAACAGTGTTGTAATATGACTTAAAGCTCACAAGAGTCCATTTTGTGTAATACACGACCTTTAATCTAATCCACCCCGAGGGAAGTGTCACTACATTTCTGAGATCAGCCACAGAAGCCGTCTCTAAATTTGAGCCATCTGCAAGACAAAATATGCCGAGAATTTGGACGAGTTTCTTACACTTTCCATTAGAGATTTGTCATCTTCCTCGGAATCTGCCTCTCAAGATCTGCGGCACCTGCTTTGCAAGATAGACATTTTCTTTACAAATTCTGAAGGATTAAAAATAATATAATTGTTCTATGGGGGATGTTACTGCTTTACCTGGAATGTTCCACAGTGTTTCATTAAAGGGCCCGTATAATATTACACTATTTTCTGATCTATGTTGTAATGTTTCCTTATCAAAAACAAGCTGGAGTTGTGTTTTGTTTCATTCACACATGTTTGACACAGAAACGCATATTTAGGCTGAGTTCTTCTCTCAACAGAAAACACTGTTCCACCTCGTGATGTCATGTGGTGATACAGTAAGTGCTCCACTGTGCTTTTCCACCTTCGTTAGAATCATGTGGATAATTTCTCGCTTGCTCTACTGAACGAGAGGTAAATGTTGCACGATAGAGGACCGTGAAATACTTGGTCTGGCGGGTTTGTTTCCATGGAGATAGAGCATTTGAGTTTACACAAAAGAGACTCCATACACAAAAGAGACATTTACCTTAGCTAAAACCAGTTTCCGTCTGCACTTCCTGTTCACGTTAAACAAAATAAAAAAGACCAAATACCAAATATCCATTAATTTCCATTCAAAGCATTCTCCCCATCTGTTTAATGCCACACTCTGGTACATTAAAGCATTAGCGGTCTCTCTACCAGAAAGCTTGTACTTGTACATATGTATTACCGTAAAATACCAAATAAGAGCCGCCAGGTGCCCTTTAAATGCCGGGTGCAGGTGTATATTGTGATGGAAAATTTCTGGCCTCGTTAAGCAAACAGAATGTATTGTTTGGGTTTAGATAATTAGTAACTCACAAGTGCTAAAGTATCTCTGTATTCATGGTCACGGGCAGGGGTGTGATCTGCTGTATCTGGGCCTCTTCAAGGCAAGACATCATGTTCAGTCATTATCTACCAGGGTTAAAACAACAGGTTGTTGTTCTGTTCATTCCCATTTAGAATTATTGGTACACGTGAGTTCAGCTAATCAATGCCCCAGTTTAATCCAGATACAATTGTCTCCTTCCAAAGACTGTTTAGACTAATCCTATCGTATGTTCTATCTCATGTTGATGATGACGTCTGTAAACTGTATAAGAAGCCTGTTTTTGTTTTGACATGCATGATTAGGGAGAGGGACAGGCAGGTTTTGGTTTTCTATTTCCTTTTTGTACTTCTGTGCACAGTTGCTTTAACAAATCCAGACTCTTTGATTGAAGACAACTTTTCTCCAGTTTTATTCTTCTCAGATTTAAAAATCCACAACATATATTTTGATAAATAACCGCCGGTTCCAAATAAACGCTGAGTCTAATGTATAAAAAAAATAAATCAAGGATGAAGTTGTGACCATTGACACCGCACGTTTTCTTCTTTCGTTTTGTTTTGCTTTTTTTTACGTAGCCTATAGTTCTTTCTTTCAGTCCGTCTTTGACCACATTGTTGGTCGCCACGGCTCCGGTGTAGCGAAAAACTGAAAAATCCCGACTTAAAATCGAAACTTTCTGTGGTAAAATATGCAGAGGAAAACTCGGGAGAAGCAGCCACGAGACGTTTTTCTTTCTGTCGACCCCGAGAGAGTGAGAGACTGGCGAAGAAATTAATCTGAGCTTCAGCATCGGCTCGAGGACAGCGAAAGGGCCTCGTGGAGCTTGAGGTAAACGGGAACAGGTTATCAGCAAAGGAGCCACGAGAGAGTGTTCCGCAAAATGATCAGGGCGATGGCTAAACAAATGTACGCTACTGTGATCCTAGGGCTGGGCCATACGGAGCAAAAAATATATCTCAATATGTTTTGCTATATCTCGATATACGATATACATCCCAATATCTGTACAAGAAAAATAAACCCCCAAAAACTACGGCTACAACAAATTCGACAAGGTCTGTGCAAAGAAATAGGCAGTTCATGAAGGAACAATTTCATATTTTCAATTTTGTTTCATTCAAAAACAAAACAAATCAACTCAAGCTCATGTTTGCTTTAACCCTGAGCCCCTTTAGCCGAGGAAGCTCAGGAGGCTCCTTATTTTAACAGATCCATGTTCCTATCAGGAGCTCTGAGGTATCCCACAATCCACTGCACAGGTCAAACTGAACATTTGTACAAGTTCAACACTACAGCAGATTATTCATTCAAATCTTCTGCTTAAACTCAACTTTAACACATATAGACCAGAACTACGATAGAGCCACATCAGCCCGTTTGAAATAGTGACGTGTTTAACGCAGCTTTGGCACATTTGTTTATGTTTTACAGAAACGAAACTTGAAAAAGCATGACTCATTTACATAAACTATAAACGCTGAAAAAAACAGCTCTCTCGCCCTGATGCTTCAGCTTCTGGCCACAGACCGTATATATGAGTGGACTATGCCATCCCGTTAGCCGCCACGTGCCAAACAGGAAGTGCTCCAGGAGGCTCTTCCGGCTCCTTCTCTCCCTTTTTCCCATTGGCTTACATTGGGATCTGATCGCTCCTCTCTCTGTACCTGCTGCACTGAGCCTCATCATTTTTGGTCTACATGAGCCTGAATTTTTTTTGCTATTTTGTCAGTCAAAAAAGCCCTGTTCATAACATAGATCCTGGGTCCAGATTTGCCCCTGTAACCGTGACATCGCAAGCCTCATTTGAGTGGCACTAAACGCTATGGGTGACGTCACACTCACTTAGTGCACTTCTTTTATACGGTCTATGCTTCTGTCAGACTAAAGGACACGACTCAGTGGAATATGAGAGTACAGAGGAAGTGCAGCTGATGAGGAGGAGGTAAATGGTGGTGCTGAAGCTTTGGTTTGGCATTTTAGGCATTTACAGGCTGTTGTGGCGCCGCCGTGTTGAATAAGATACGAGGGGAGGGCGAGGAGGCTGAGTATCGAGAAGCCAAATAAGCGAGCGACAAAATGAGAAGTAAATATAAAGATTATATCGATATATACGATATGTCAAAATCCATATCGAGTTAAATAAAAATCTCTATATATTTAAATTTCAAGATATCTCCCACCCCTACATGAGCCCAGATCCCTGTTTTGCTGAACCAGATTTTTGTGAGGAAGGAATTAATCGCCTGATCCAAATTGCCACCTGGTCTCAAATAAAGGCCTGGTCTGTTAAGTGATTGAAACTAATAAACACCCCGGCTCTTATTTGGTATTTTACGGTATTCAGCCCAGATAGAGAAAAACAAAGACTCATTATTAAAGCATTACCGCCCTGAGACACCTGAACTTTTGAACCATCCACCACATTCTTCTCATTTAAAACCAAGGAGCATGAGAACCCTGCTCCTTTTGTTTGACACCTGCCCACTGCCCACGAGCCAAACGAAGCCTCAGAGACCCCGTAGGGAGCAAAGGTCCAACGGGAGGACCTTACCTGAGCCGTTTATGATTTGAGCTGTGAGGAAAAGTACTGCCGGCGTGAGGGAGTCTGCATGATAAAGTCTGGAGGAGCGCGACCTCTGGCAACAGAACTGAAGCATGCGAAAAAGGACCTCAACATGAAACACAACAGAATCGAAATCACAATGTAGAAAAACAATTAACCCTGAAGTTGAGATTTGTATAAACATGTTCAGGCTGAATGACTTTTTGATGTTTAAAAATAACAGAAATCGGATCAAAGTTCACACTTTAAAGAGGGTGTATTATGCAAAATTTCTGTTGCAATTGTCGCATTTGTTTCCTCATCAAAAACATTCCTGAAGAGGCTTTAGATCCAGCCTTGCATGTCTGAATAATCTAGTGATCTCTTCCAGGCTCTATTTGGACCCTCCTGACTGTCAGATACACAGATTCTGTGCAATTCTCAGTCTACAAGTCTAAGTCTAAAGAGAAACTTTAAAAACATATAGAAATACAGAGCATATATAAGATAAGATAAGATAAGATAAGATAAGATAAGATAGATAAGACATCCTTTATTTGTCCCACAATGGCGAAATTTCAGTGTTGCAAAGCCCAGTTAAGAGAACAGTAAGAAAACAGTAGCAGCAATAGAAGTACAGAATTACTTAAAAATAGACAAACTCTATAAAGATCTATAAAGACAAGGATTATAAAATAAAATTCTGTATACAATAAATTGCTATCTGAATACAGTGGCTACAGTTTGTACAGTATAAATAACGTAATATCTTTAAAGTGGCTACAGTATCTTACAGTAATAAATACATTTGTAATGGGTAAAGTGACTGCTGGACATCTTATGTATTGCACATGGTCCCAGTATTGCACAGGCAGCAGAGTTAGCGGTGTTCATTGTAAAGTCTGACAGCAGCAGGAAGGAAAGACCTGTGGACCCTCTCCTTCACACAGCGAGGGTGGATCAGTCTGTCTCTGAAGCTGCTCTCCAGAGCAGACAGGGCTCTGAAGAGACTCCAGGTCCAGCATCGAATTGAATCTGGCCAGAACCCTTCTGTCCTCCCCTCCTCCTGCACCGAGTCCAAGGCACGGCCCAGGACATTTACTTAAAAAGTCAAAACTTGATCTCAATACGTTATGTGTTAGCAGTTACCCCATAGATGCATTCTTCACCCGCTCATAAAAAATAAAATAAAAACCATGCATATTACTTTTTGTCTGTTTCTGTTTGTACGACCGCACTAAATAAATGATTAAAAATTTTAAAAATGTGAATTTAAAAAATGTAATAAAAATAAGAATTAAACTCCTAAAAAATAAAAAAGTTTAAGTTTATTGATGTTTAAAGTGCAAAATCACAACGAAGTGTCTTAAAATATCTAAAGATTTACAACAAAATTACAACAATATACAGTGACTGACCGCGATATACAGCGGTAAA
Source organism: Odontamblyopus rebecca (assembly GCA_030686955.1). Taxonomy (NCBI): domain Eukaryota; kingdom Metazoa; phylum Chordata; class Actinopteri; order Gobiiformes; family Gobiidae; genus Odontamblyopus; species Odontamblyopus rebecca. The sequence goes on from CM060664.1 coordinate 32,117,343, forward strand.
AATTATAAACACATAATTAGACATAAATACCACCGTGGCCATAACAACTGTCACCCACCCACATTACTTAGTATGAAAGTGGTGTGGTGAGTGATGGTGCAGATTGGAGCCTCACTTCCATCAGTCTGCCCCAGGGCAACTGTGGCTACAACAGTATCTTGACACCACTGGGTCTGGAGTGAATGAATAATGAACTGTAAAGCTCTTTGGGTGTCTCGAAAGGCGCTGTATACATGCAATGATTAATGAATGAATTTTCCCCAAATCATTCAGCCCTATTGAAGGTTGAACTGAACCCGTGTACTCTGAAATCTGTTTAGAAAATATATTACCTACAATAATGATAAGTCAATAAGTCACCCTAGAGCGCCAATCATGCAAACGTGGCATTTGGAGGTTACACTCCTCATATTATTCATCAACAAAAAAACACATTTGAGATTCTGTCAGAGCCACCAAATTACACCTCATTAAAAAGTCAATGAGAGGAGTTTACTTGAGGAACATAAAGGTCTCGTTCTGCATCCTCCAGGCCCATTAAAGTACATTTACTAAACACTCTGTTCCACCTAGTGATGTCATGTGGTGACATGAGAAGTGCTCCACTGTGTTTTTAAACCTCCATCTTCACTAGAATCATTTGGATAATTTCAGATCTGGAATTTCCAACTTCGACTGAGCTAAAGGTAACAAGAGCTCCTCCAGCGGGGCAAAATACGCCCGTACTTTGAATTATTGTATATAGAATTCTAGAATCGGAATTCCACCAATCAGATCGCAGCAACAGAACTTAAAGACACTACAAAGCTTTAATGTGTCAAAGCTCAAAGAAGCAGAGAATGTGGGTTGTTCTCGCTTTCAGCAGCAGAACATTTGAGAAGAGAGTTCAGATCTTTCATGAAGACAAAGCTTCAAAGACTTCAAAGCTTTGAAGTGTCCACAGACGGACAGACGGACGGACAGACAGCGCCATACCATAATACGTCCCGTATTACAACGGGCGTATAAAAACTGTTGACTTGAAAACTACTGCTTCATGATGTCACAAGGTGGAACAGAGCATTTTGAGCTTTGGAGATGTAAACAGGTTAATAATAAATGCCTCAAGCATGTGTGAATGAAGCAAAGCAAAACTCCAGGTATGTTTTTGAGGAGGCAACAGCATTTTAACATGTCTTAAAGCTCAAAAAAGTGCATCTTGTGTAATATAGGACCTTTAAAAGTGGAGCAGCCTCAATACAGTATTCTCCATAAAAAGAAACTAAAACTATTTCCCGACACTTACAACATTACTCAAGTTTCCTGACAAAATAAACCAAAAAAGTCACCCAAAACAGCAAGCAAACAAATTACAAACTGTCTAAACACAAGAAAATGTCAAGACGGGGAAAGGATTATTCATTAATATTCCCTGTTTCACCTCCATGTGCACTGGGGGAAACTCACATCCTGCCATCACACCTGAGACCACCCGTCGTGGGGCAGGATACTGGCACCCAAGGGGCCCTCTGACCTTCCGGGAGCACTCTTTTGGCAGACTGCACGCCCGCCATCCATCTTACGACCGGGTTCATATAATATTGTGTGTAAGCATTGCATCGCGGCTAAATTGCCAATCTGTGTAGATGTAATTAATTTTTGGGTTGAGAGGGAGGTAATTACCATCCAGGCATGAGCGCGGGAGAGTGCGGGAGGGGCGGCTACGGGAGCTTCAAAGGGACACACTGTACAGTGGAAGGACAGTGAAGAAGAAGAGAGGAAAATAAGGACTTTCGGAGAGTCACAGAGACCTGGATCAGTATCAGATATTTATATAATATTAAATAAATAAAGACCTTTTGTTGTTGTCTGTGATAAAATCTAACTTAAATGGGGATTGACATTCACTTATGTCTAATAGTGAATGATAGATTTTTTGTTTTGTTTTGTTTTGTAATTACTGAAGAGATTTTTGGTTTGATTCCTCCAATTGAACTTGCTAAGTTTGAGAAAATTGTAAAGTGCACTGACCGAGGGATGCATATGTTTCTCTAGAGCAGGGGTGTCAAACTCATTTTGGTCCGGGGGCCGTATGCAACTTACTTTGATCCCAAAAGGGCCGGATCAGAAAACTCAGTTCTCTCTTCAAGTTATTGTATTTTTCTCCGTGTCTCGTAGTGGTGTTTAAGATTATATTCCTCGAGCAACGCCACTTGTTCCAAACACACTGAGCACAGATTTCCCATTCACCTCTGTCAACAAATAAGAATTAGACTATTTTTCTTGGGAAATCCTGAACTCAGCATCTGCTTTTCTCATTTTTTGACATTTTGCTGATGAGGGTCACGGTCGACAGTCAAAACGATCGTCCTTTAAGAGCGTTTGGAAAGAGGAAAGTCTTCATTTGTGCTGCTCTGGTGGGAGTTGCAACGTACAGAAACGCCGGAGACGCTGCTATGCTAAACGGTGCAGAAAATTAACAGAAAAATCAGAAAATTTTAAGTATTTTAATAGAAAAATCAGCCGAGGGCCAGATTAAAGGTCTTGGAGGGCCGGATCTGGCCCCCGGGCCGCGTGTTTGACACATGTGCTCTAGAGAGATGTAAATGGTTATAATTAGGGCTGGACCGATTTGGATTTTGTTGCAGCCGATATGATACAGATAAAACGGGAGTTGGAGTGGCCGATAGCTGATTTAATCACCAATATAAAAATTCACTGTAAATCTTCAGTTGTTTATAAAATGTAGGTTTGGCTCTATTTGATTTTCAATTGGGTTTATTTAATAAAATAAGAAAAATAAATACAGAATATTTAATATACTCCATTTCTCGGAATAGACTCAATACTTATTACGGATTCTAATACCACAATGATAATGAAGGGCTTTTTCAACATTAAATGGTCGTATTTTCTTTTATATTTCCACGTGACCTTTTATATCTGTGTAACCCTCAGTCGTCCAGGGTTGTTCCAGCTCAAGATTTCTAGAAGAAGAGATTTGACTAAAATGCCTTGTGTAATCTTTCACAGTTTCTATCTTCATGGAGACCAAACCAGACAAAGTTACAGGTCAGATCTGTGGAAAGGCGACCCCCTTACACCCAGAATGCTCGTTTTTTATGTATTTTTGGGGGCTAAACCACCTGTAACTGAATTCATGTAATGTACTGTGGATTTCATGGTAAAGCAATGACAAACAAGCAGGTAACGGACCTCCAACCAAAAAGTTACATGGTGCAACTTTAAAGGGGTGGGATGAGAAACAAGACACGAGATTCAGTCCACAAGGAAAACACAAGATATTTATACAATTGAATGTTTTGGGGTTTTTTTCAGTTAAAATTGTAGGTTTCACATCAAATTATAATCATGTTTAGCAGCCATCAGATGCAATAAAAAACTATGGACTCCTTTTTGGAATGGAGGCAACTGGAGAGGCAAAAAACCCTTTTAATAATTACATGTTATCTGTACTGACACTTAGGATTTTAGTCTTTATGAATCATTTTCCAGGGTAGAAACATCAGTTGGCTTTTCCATTACAAAAGGGTCTAAAAATCTGCCCACCATGAGTTAGTACTAATGGAAACTACTTCAGCAAAAATCAGCAATAAATTTTAATGGAACTACTTCAGTGCCACCGTTCCACAAAGGTGGATCCAGTGGCTCTGAAAAATGGGTAAAATGTTGAGAGCCCATTTGTTAATATGGGGATGACAATATCAAAAATACTAGCACAGAGTAGAGTATGGTTTTCAAGAAGAACTCTAACTTTTTGGTTGGGGGTCCGTCACCTGTTTGATTCTAAGGATATTTCATTGCTTTGCTTCGAATGATCAACGGTACGACATTAAACAGCTCTCAATCTTACATTTATTCAAACACGTGTGGTTTTAGAGCTCAGAAATACCTAGAAAACAGATATTCTGACGGGGTCGCCTCTCCACAGATCTGACCCGTAACTTGGTCCGGTTTGGTCTCCATGAGGATAGAAAGGTTGAATACCGTACTCGGAAACATTCAATACTAACCAATAACATCTCCATGAAGAAAACCATTTGACGGACCCTCCACCAGAAAAGTTACGCAATGCACCTTTAAAAAAAAATGTCAAGCAGTTGAGTAAAAAAAATCTTGGCGATCAATTAGTGAACTAAAAAGTGGATGTGGCAAAATCTGCAAGGGAGTTCATGCAAAAACTACTATTATTCAGGAAAAAGTACTAGGAAACAACGTATTTATAAAAACAGATTAAACTTAAACTAAATCATACATTTAATCCACTTTTTAACATACAAATACAAAACAAAAACCTAGGCATGCCTTGATCCAGCTTTTTCAGTTCTGATGTCAATATCAATAATACCGTGGGGCTTTAAATATCTGCCAATATCCGATATAAGAAAAAAATGTTCTTACAAGTTTATTCCTTAATTAACTGTTATTTATCCCGGAAGTAACTACTCAATAGTTATTTATGAATTAAACTTCAATGAGTTTGCAAATAGTCTTCTTACATCTAGTTAAAGGTCCAACCAGGATATTGACTGAACCGATATCATGGAACCTGATCCAGCAAATTTTCCTGGAGTGATACTGATATTCAATACCAGTAAAAATAACTAATCTTCAGATAACTGACGTTTTCTTTTCTCTTGTTGTCCCATATAAATCCTTATAATCTACTAGTAGATCAGAAAATAGTGTAATATGAGCCCTACGTGAACATATAAGAGGAACACTAAATGATGCTTCAATCATGTCTATTGGCCACTGAGGTGAGGATCCTAACAGGTGGTGGTGAAGGGCTTCCTCAGAGCAGAGAAGAAGCGTTGCAAGGTTGACTTTGAGCGTTTTTGAAAGGCCTTGACCCTCCACGCTGAGACATTTTACAACATGTGACTCAAACTCTGCATCGTCAGGTCTGATCGCTGCCTCCAAAAGACTGGCAGATGATCCATAAACCATTTGTAGATTTCTTGCAACTCTTTTGCAAAGTCTCACGAGTCAGGAGTTTGAGTATCTTGACCCAGGATGAGCTGGTTCTTGATCTTCTTGTCCAGTCTGTCCGATGTCGTGGCACATGTCTCTGCTGTAGACTTTGTTCTTTTGCAGAATCTTCTTGCCTAGAGCGCGAGTCAGGTTGCAGGAGACAGTGAGCGCAAACTGAAGCACAACTGGTCCTTTCAGCCTTTCACCTTGGTGTCTTCTCCTTCACTGATGATATTTGACGGTCTCAGGTTTGGCCAATTCAGTGACCACCGTTTCTTTTTGATCTGAGCTTCAGGTGGATTCGCCTGTAGCTCATTTTGGACTTCATCTGTTGACCTCTCCACCACTGTATGATCTATATATAGGGGTGGGTTAATATATGTTTTTCTTCCCACTCCTTTTCGAGAAACGTGCTTTTCTGTTGCTTACAATGTATATGTAGTATGTATGATTATTTTTTTTCTCTCTCTTGGCACAAACTCGAAATAAAACGAATCCATCAGTCAATCAATCTCATCCCACTGGTGTCTCCATCGTGTTAACATGAAGAAACTCTGGTGTTTCCACCTCAGTAACATCTGCTACCTCAGACCTCACACCTCATTTGATTTGGTGTAATGGAAGTCCGGGTCGCTTTGATAGTGGCCTTCAGGCCGTCTGCATTTTTGCCTCTGGTATCTCTCATCTTTCTTTTGATAATACCCTTGATGCTCTATGGGGTTCAGGTCAGGAGAGTTTGCAGACCAGTCACAGTAACCCCATGGTCACTGAGCCATCTTTTGGTACTTTTGGCGGTGTGGGCAGGTGCACCTCCATAAAGCTTGTCAGAAGAAAGAAGCAGGAAGTGGCTAAAATGTCCAGATAGATGGCTGGTCTGACCACAGAGCAACAGTCAAGTTCTTTTTCTCCATAGCCCAGGTAAGTCTCTTCTGTCATAGTTTCTTTTTCAGGAGTGGCTTGACACGAGGAATGTGACATTTGTATCCCATGTCCAGGCTTCATCTGTGCATAGTGCCTCTTGATGCGCCGACTCCAGCCTCAGTCCACTCCTTTCTTTAATGGAAGTCGCTTGACAATCCTCTCACGGCTGCAGTCACCCCTTTGGCTGGTGCACCTTTTCCTACCTCCTTCCCACCTTCTTCCTCTCAAGTTTTTATGAATACGCTTGAATACAGCACTCTGAACAACTAACTTCTTTCGCGATGACCTTTTGTGGCTTTCTCCTTGAAGAGGGTGTTAGTGACCAGTCAGCAGCCTTCCCCATGATTGTGTAGCCCACTGACCCAGACTGAGAGACCATTTAATCTGATTAGGGCACTTTCAATTAATCAAGTAAACAACTATATTAGACTATTTTCTGATCCATTTTATAATAATGTTTCGTGGAATGGTTCTTTCATTCACACAAATTTAATGCACAAACCTTGCATATTTAAGCCGAGATCTTCCCTCAAACTGAAATCCTTGTGACACTTTGCGATGTCAGACTAATAAAAAAAGGTTACTCCAACATGTGTGAATGAAACAAAACGCAACTCTGGGTATGTTTTTGAGGACGCAACAGCATTATAACATGACTTAAAGCTCACAAGAATCAAATTTGCATAATACAGGGCCTTTAAATGCATGAAATAACCAATGTGACCTGACAAACTTTGGTATATTTGTTAAATTTACGAGAAAAAGGCTGATTTACAATATGCATTAGGAGGCTATACTGTCTGTCTGTGTTCCCGAGTCTACGCAGTGCGAATGAGCTGGCCACCTGCACAAGCACAGCTGTTCTCCTGAGCCTCGGATTAGTGGATTTCCTCCATAAACAGAATAAACCATGTGCACACGCCTCATATCTACCAGACGAGAGCTGGCGAAAACCTGCACAGCCAAGGTAAGACGCACCAACGGTGAATGGACGCTTCAATTGGCTCCGTATTAGTAGAATAACTGAGGGCGTCTTTACCGTAGCTTCATGACGCACTACCTTAACATGCGGATAACTGGCCTCGAGTTGTGTTTTTTTCCTTCACACGTGTCCGAGTAACCCTTTATTATTAGTCTGTCTACATCTCCAAACTTTAAAATGCTCTGTTCCACCTTGTGATGTCATGACGCTGTAGTTTTTACGTTAACAGCGTCTTTTACCTGTCGTTTAGTAGAGATTGGGAACAGGCAGAAATCATCCATGATACGAGCAAAAGTGTACGGAGTTTAAAAACACAGTGGAGCGCTTCCTGTATTATCATGTGACATCACAAGGTGGAACAGTGTTTTTCATTGAGAGAAGAACTAAACTAAACTAAATATGCAGGATTAGTTAGTTTTAGTTAGTTAATTTTCCTCAGTCATTTAACATAATCATTAATCATATTGCAATGATTTAACACAGAAATTCTCCATAACACAAAATTATTCTACAGACTGAAGGGGTTAAAGCTTAAGTTTGACACTTATTTTGCCAAAACCCTATTAACATACAGTATAGAATAAGGTGCGAAATGGCAGAACTATTCACAGAAAAAACAAAAAACAAAACTCATTAGGGGAATATTTTGGTGCCAGAATATACAGTTAGAGTTAATCTGTAGGATCAGATAAACTACATGATTCAATGTTTTTCTCTGTACTTTCCAAAAATGTTGGTCTGATAGATTTTTTAAAATGTGTAAATTGCTTTAGAGCCTTTGTGTTTTGTCCAGGCTATTTCACAAATTAACACCTCCGATGGAGACGCATCAACTTTTCAGGCTACGGTTTGTGTGTTAAACGTGTGAATGAAACAAGACACCACTCCGGGTATGTTTGCGATGACGAAACATAATTATAGATCAGAAAATAGCCCAATACAGACCCATCCATCCATCCAAATGTTCAAAATGCATGGAAACTACGACTGAAGCATCTTGATTTGAATCTAAAAAAAACAAATTTACAATAACTCAAAGACATATGGAGAAGTTGTATGTTCACAAATGCCTAATACATGTAACACTGCAGTCCGATCACGCTAGGAGCAGTCTAGGAGAGGCATTCAAGTGCACATGGTAAGAAAGAGCCAGGAAAATGTTAGACAACAGACAAGTGGTGTACATGGTCATGTTTTTATCCACCTTGAAGGCGCTCAAAGCAGTTTACATGAAAGAATCACTCACCGATTCACATGCACATTCATACACAAGTGTACGGAAACACTACACCGCAAAAAAGTCTACAGGAAAACCACTCGCTTTGGGACTCTTAAGTGTTCAACTATCAGAGCTCTGCACTTCTAGTTCAGATAAAAGTCCAAACTGTGTTATTATTATTTGTGAAATGTGGTGCAATACTTCAGATACAGGATTTCAAGGCATAAAATACTGGAGATAAAGTCCTCAGGAGGTAGAGTCACTATCGCTAACCTGCAGCTTCACTTCAGTCCATAGACCGGCTATGCTTCCATGCACTGTACATGTGTAACCAGACACACATGAGGAACTACTCTTGCATTTTTACTTTTAAAGAATGGCTCAAACTGGATTAACAGCGCGGTTTTGTGGACTGGATGTCATTATTTGCGGAGGACAATTTCTGTGGATAATGTGGGTGAGACGCTGCCCAAAAATTTGCCACTTTACAAGAGGTGAGGAGGGTAATAAAGTCTCATTATTTTCGCTATATCCCGAGTTTGTATTTTGAGTCTCTGTGTGGGAGCCTAGCCAGAAATGATAAGTTAGAGAGGAATTTCTGAGTTAAAACAGTGTTCGGGTTTAGATATTTCTCTCTGTTGTGGACATAAAAAGTGATGGGAAAACATGTAATTTGGCCATCTGAAAGAACAGCTACAGAAGAGATCCATCAACTGGAAAGAGAAAGAATGACAGTTTCTCCCATTTGTGTTGGTTTCTGATCAGTGGGACACAAAGCTGCGTCATTTTTACATCGATCGGGCCAAATTTGGCGCAGTTGCAGCTTGGACCCGGAAATAAAATGATGACGTAGTGATTTACAAGCCGAATAAACACTTAAATCTATCAGAAATTGACTTAAAAGTAGTGAAATTATCTTGAAGTTATCTTAAAATAAACGACCTCTAGACTAGATTGAATCAGTCTCAGAACTAGTAAGTAGATAATAAATCCGAAAACACGATGAATAACCTGATATAAGTTTTAAAATCTTGGCCAGGTCAGAGAAATTTGCAGTGGTGGAGGTGGAAGTGTCTTGCCCAAGGACCCAACAACAGTAATCATCTGTGGGAGCTGTAATCGCAATGACAACCTGTGGGTCAGAACTTGTAACGCAAATCCTACCATGTCTGAAAGTCTAATGCTCAACCGTACCGTATTTTCCGGACTATAAGCCGCTACTTTTTTCCCAGGTTTTGAACCATGCGACTTTTACAGAGGTGCGGCTATTCCGTGGATTTTTCTTCCACCACTAGGGGCGCTCTAACCGGAATTTCAAAAACAAGATAGACGGAAAATTAATGCAAAGAAAAATACGCTACTTTTTATTTAGCAGATATAACACGCACAACAAATTACTAACTGGTAATTATTTTCAAATCCTCACCCCTTCATCATGAAAAGCACACGAAGGAGTTCGTATGATGCATGTTTTAAGTTGAACGCCTTGATCTTGCTCCAGGAAGGAAACCGTGTAGAGCCCTGCACCCGCGGGACCCAACACAAAACAGGGCGGCGCGGGACATATTCTGAAAGTTTATTGCGGGCTGGAGCGGGACTGAAAACTGAAGTCCTGCGCAGACCTCTACCTGCTGCTGCTGTAAGCTTAGGTCAATGGTTTCAGCAGAGATGATTAAAGGGACTTGTGGTTTCACTGCACAGGAGAAATGAAGGTCAATTACCGGTTCTTTTCTGTTTTTGACCTCGTTTTAATCAGCACAGTTGCTGCCGTGTTAAAAGGCACTGTTCAGAAAGAATCTGTTCAGGTACATAAATGTACATTTACAGTACAAAATTGTTCTGTATATGCAGTAAATATCTCATTTTTCAACATAGATATCAGCGGCTTATAGCCCGGTTGCAGCTTGTATATTTTTTTTAAATAGAGTAGATGCGGCTTATATACAGGTGCGCTCTATAGTCCAGAAAATACAGTAAATGAAATGTTGCCTGTATTGTAGTTGTTATAAATAACTAAATTATGACTGTCAAAGTAACACACTTATTTGTTGAGAAATGTGTCAATTTCTAACATTTTAAATATTTCATTCTATTCATGCATTTTTTAAGTGCTGAGGTTTTGATTAGAGCCAGCAGAAAATGTACTATAATGTCTGGACACAGTGAAGGTCGCCGCATGCGATGAATAATTGAATCTTTTTTTAAACCGTTCAGCGAGAACCAATGGAAAGGGCCTTGGCACTGAGAAAGATCAGAGTCAGAATGTTAAAAGAACTCGAAAAGTACTTCAGTTTAAAGGCACCGAGGACAGTACATTTACATGATCAGTTCAGTCAGATTACTGCTATTACCCTCCGCAGATCTGAGCTGTAACTTGGTCTGGTTTGGTCTCCATGAAGATAAGGTTTAAGCAGTAACGTTTCCATGGAGAAAAGCATTTGACGGACCTTTCAAAACGTTTTAATATTTTGTCTTTCATTTTTGTCTTTGTCACATTTGTTTTCCCTTTTAAGCAGAACATTTTACAAAGGTGGTTCACTCGAAATTCAGAATAAAAGAATTTAAACATCTTTTTTCAGAGTTAAAATTCTAAATCTAATGGAACAAATTATCTTCCATATATAGGTGTATATAAGGATGTATAAAGAGCAAACTAATCTGACAAAAAGACAAAAATGAAAGACAAAATGCTCAAAATTGAAAGAGTTGAAAAGCTATTTTGAAATGAATTTGAAAATAACGTTGTAGGTTTTTTCCCAATACAGCAGTTGCTCTAAAATTCAAGGGGTTTTTAGAGCAATTGTTGTCTCGTAAATTAATTTTTCATAACAACTTTCCAACTTTTTTAATTTTTAACATTTTGCCTTTCGTTTTTGTCACATTAGTTTTAGCCCTTTTAAGCACAATTCTACATTTTATTTGAAGAAAAGGGTACAAATCACTGATAATAAAAGGAGTGTGAAGACATGCGAGGTGTTTACATATTAAGTCATTATCATAATGGGTTACAGTGATCCCTCGCTATAACGCAGTTCATCTTTCGTGGCTTTTGGATTTTTTTTAGGCTTTTTTTTTTTTTTTTTAACAGTGCATTGTGTTCTGAATCCTGATTGGCAAAGGGACTGTAGTCTAGAAGTTATAAAAGTTGACTGGTCTTTCACTTAGACCATGTGTCGGCAACCTTTAACACTCAAAGAGCCGTTTGGAGCATCTCCCACAGAAAAGAAAACATGGGTTCCATAAAGAAGGAGGAAAATAACATAAGGACGACGGGAGAAGACACCTGCACCACAGCCTTCAGTAGAAAAAGACGCTACAGGAGTCAGGAGGAAGAGGCTCAGTCAGAGGCAGTGAAATACACGTGAGTCACAATGTCCAACCTCGTGTTCGTATTCATTAAAATTATTATTTTACAGCATTATTTTAAAACTATCATAGTTATTTGCAAAGAAAACTATATTTTTAAATGCTTGAGCCTGACAACAGGATTTGATCTTTGGTTTCATTCTATAGTACAGTATTGTATTGTATAATAAGTGTAAAAATAAAGCTGATACTTCACGGATTTCGCCTATCGCGGGTTCTTTTGGAACGTAACCCCGCGATAAACGAGGGATCACTGTAATGCTAAATACTGAATTGTGAATGCTATGTGTGCTTTAATATAGGCTGTATACACCAGCATTCTTCTGTTAAATTCAGAACCAAAAAGTCAGATCTGCTTCTCATGTTGTCATGATATAATAAAAATGTCTAATTGTTCCTCAATACAGATATCACAATGATGATTCAAAACACTTTCTTCAGACAATTCGATGTCCTTTTCAACACTGCTGCTGCTGCTGGTCCTACTGCGGTTTACACTGTCCCAGAGCCAAACGACAGGGTTTAAAGAGGAGAAAGAGGAGAACGTGGAGACTAAAACAGGCGAACAGTGAGGAAACTGATCACAGGCCGGATCCCGTGACTTCAGAACATTTAAACTGACCTTAGTTTTACATTAATCTGGAGGGCAGGATGTTTGGACCTGCTTTATGGTTAATATCTGTGTAATGACATGAAACAATAACAGATCCGCACTAGATCATTAATTAGTCTATTGGCGGTTGATTTGTAGTGAGATGTGTTTTATGTCTCTGTTAATAATATCTCACTTTCATCCAGGTATAGTGATCCATGTATGGAAGATAATTTGTTCCATCAGATTTTGAGTTTTAAAAGCAGCTGCATTTCTCACTTTTTTAATTCTGAATTATTTTTCTTCTGAATAGCAGCTGGTGAAATGTTAAGTGTACTTTTCCCAAAATGTTTAAAATTCAATTCGAAACAAACACCTTTTAAATATTCAGCAGAAATATTTTCAAGCCCTCAAATTCAACAGTCAAAATTCAGAGTGTAAAATCTGCAGCGAAAAAAGAAATTTGCAGTTCAGATCCAAGATGCATACGTCCATCCATACATCTTCATCTGTTCGCCGCCCAGTCCTCTGCAACATTTTTTTCAGAGTTAAAAATTCAAAGTGAGAAATTCAGCGGGATTTAAAATTCTAAATCTAATGGAACAAATGATCTTCCATACATGGACCACTACACCTGGATGACTGAGGATACACAGATATTTAAGACCACATGGTATAATATAAAAGAAAGTATCATGATTTAAAAGTACATTCAGCTGTCTTATCCCATTCTAATTTCTACCCCTTGTCCTTTGAAACTGAGTAACAAGGGGTAGAAAGTCAAACCCTACAAATCGGGACGCCCCTTCAACAATCACATAAGTCATCAGAAGTCTCCGCCAGCTTTTAGGGAAACTTACTGTCAGAGCAGAATGACACACAGACCATTCGAAAGAGCAACATCCTGAGCTTCTCTAAGAGTTAAACCAATGATGTCGCTTTCAGTTACTTGGGTCACAATATCCAAATAACAACTGTGCAGCACGGAGGCTCGCAGTTCATTCACAACTTTATTTCTATGCACCAACCGATCACTCAAGTCACGAATAACGACACTACTCAACGCGGTACTGGCGAGTCTTTCATGTGCATTTTATGAAGAAAATGACCATTACGCACTGGAACAACGTTAAACTTGAGACAATACAGTGGTTATCACAAATTTTCAGCTATAAATAAAGGAGAAAATTTGTGAACTACTTTGGTCTCTTTGGTCTTTGGTCTCTTTGGTTGTAGCAGATCTTGCCTGTGATTCGCAAGGCATTCTAAGAAATTGCTCATACCCCTCCGTTTGGAGTGTGCCTCTGAAAAATCTTTGTTTGGAGGGGTATAAAGCCCTACTAGGGATGGGCAGGATTAGTCGATTAATCGATAATTGATCATTAAGAATTTCGTCAATCACGTTCATTTTAATCGACAAACCGAATGTAGGCGTCTGTGCGTAACGTAGCGTAAAGGAGTTGAGGCTCCGTCTCACAGCACAAACACTGGAGTTGCGGCCCCACAGTCCCACGTCTCGGCTCTGGCTCCTTGGAGATCACTATATCCCTCAGAGTGCGTTTACCTGCTCATCAGTATCCCAGTTTCACGTGTTAATTTTAGATCTCGTGAGGGCAGAGTGACCAGAGGAGCAGTGAGGGAAGACTGCATTATTCCTCATAGGAAATCTGTATTTGGTCTGTTCTGTTTTCTCCCATCAGTGGAACTCTGTGCCTGAAGCCATCAGAACATCTCCCTCATTCTCTGCTTTTAAAAAGAATGTTAAAAAGTGGCTTTTAGAAACGCAAATGTGTAAACACTAAAACTTTTATTGTATTTTTGTAATGTTACTGTACATTTGTGTAATTTTTAGTGTGTAACTTTGTAAGTGTATTTTCTTTTAGGAGGCCTTTTTGACATCTGGCAAAGGGACCGATGCAAATTAGCTCTTATCAGCTGACTCGGGCACATTTACATTGTTTTGATGTTGATTAATGTGCATTGTCCCTTTTCAAATAAATAAATTAAATAAATAAATACGCAGTATCTCCAACACGACATACGCACAAAACAAACTCACCAGCCTCATCACATCCTCTGTCACAGAAAGAACACTCATATTCCACTGAGTCGTGTCCTAAAGTCCAACAGAAGCTGAACACATCAGGGCACAAGGAAAGAGCTGCTTTTTTTGCTTACTGTTTATGCAAATGACCCTTGCTGTTTTAAGTTTCATTTCTGTAAGACGTAAACAAATGTGCACAAAGCTGCATTAAACACATTCTAATCTCACACGGGCTGATGTGGCTCTATAGTGTGTGGGTTAATATGCTGTAAAATTTTGTTTATTTATGCAGATTTGTAATAGTAATAATTGTGATGATAATTTGAATATAAAATGTTAATGATTACGATCAATTAAGAAAATTTAATCAAATTCCCATCCCTAAGCCCTACCACTTCCCCCTGCCACATTATGGGGTAAGGGCCAAGGGGTGTAATGAGATTCAGCCTAAAAGTGTTTGTCGCACGATTCCACCGTTTATTTGAAGAGAAGGTTACAAAAGTGGTTTTAAAATCACTGATAATAACAGGTCTGAGTCTGGAGACATGTGTGCTGTTTACATATGAAGTCATTACCACAATAGGTTAATAATTCTGAACTGTAAATGCTGTTCGTGCTTTTCCTCACGGTTTAATATAAGCTGTAAATACCACCATTCTTCTGTGCACATAAACAAGGCCCGTATAATTAGAAATATTCTAGTTTAGCCTTTAAGTGATTACATTTTCATATGGCTCAGTAGAAACGCCGCAGCACTGTTAATGTGCTACAGTACCATTAATGTTAAAAGGATCAAAACACAGATAAGAAAAAATTGAACTAGAACATTAAAACATAAAAAAAATGACACTACAATACAAGCGCTATAATTACCCATTTAAGGTTTAACTAATTATGTCGCGGTATAGCATTAGCGCCTTAAGATTATGAAGCTTAATGAGAGTTTAGATGCTTTTATGTAACTGCAGGATACATGCTCTGTGAAATTGCGCATTAATTACTGTAGATAATGTAATGTTTGTGTTGCTTTCAGCCAATTAAATTAGCATTACCCCATATTTAAAGGAGACTTGTTTATTTATTTACATCTATCCAATTAGTTCCTTGACTCTTGTGAGCTTTTAATCATGTTATAATGTGGTTTCCTCAACAGAAACATACCTGGAGTTGTGTTTTGTCGCCTTCACACATGTTTGAGTACCGTAAAATACCAAATAAGAGCCGGGGCGTTTATTTGTTTCAATTACTCCACAGACCAGGCTTTTATTTGAGACCAGGCAGCTATTTGGGGCTGGAGATCAATTCCTTCCTCACAACAAATCTAATAACCAGTATGACTATAACTTAGGCGACTTTCTATACAGACGTAGGCAACAAAATATAAAATATCTACGGAGCGGGACTTTCCCACATTTGAAAGGGACTCTTGAATTATAGAAAGTCATTAAGAGCCTCCCGCAACATGCAGACATTTCTTTAGTAAGTTAAAAACAAATGACAGACGCAGCAAGCGGAGTGAGAACATTCATGAATCTCATCAGGGCGCAAGGAGCGAGCGGTTTTTTTCAGCGCTTATAGTTTATGCAAATGAGCCATGTGGTTTTAAGTTTGGTTTCCATAGAGGCGACGCGAGCATCAGTCCTGCGTCCTGTTGTTGCAGCACAACTTCTGTGTTCTAACACATACATTAGACTCGCCGTTTATTTGGAACCAGCGTTTATTTATCAGAATATCCTGTTATGACCCAGGTTGCTCAAACACACACAAGAGGCGAAAGTTGGTTTATTTTATTCAGTTAATTTACTTTTAAAACACTAAAGTTACTTTAAAAACACTAAAACCCTCCCGTGCCCAAATACAAAGTACAACAGAAAGGTGGACCTGGTTAGCCGGCCAAACAGAACAAAAGAACGCGACATAGCTAACCTAAAGAAAAAAATCCCCAAACAATTCTTAACCAAACCAAAAAAACGAAAACAGAACAGCCGGTCCCACCAGGTCAAACACAAAAGGCGCTAACAGGCGTGGTGTGGCCTGCATCGAGCTGCAGCCAAGGCAGAGGGAGCACCAGCACCAAACAATACACCTGCACCCGGCATTTAAAGGGGACCCAGCGGTTAATTGAAACCCGGCTCTTATTTCGTATTTTACGGTAATCCTGCATTATTCACCTGTATCTAATCTTAACACCTTCAAAGCACAAAATGCCCTGTTCCACCTTGTGATGTCATGAAGCTGTAGTTTTCAAGTTAACATCCCATGTAACTTTAACCTTTAGTTCAATAGATTGGCAATTCTAGGGCTGCAAATGATAAAAAAAAAAAAATGACTCTGGTGAAGGCGTGTGGAGTTTAGAAACACATTGGAGCACTTCCTGTATTACCACATGTTGTGTTTTCCTAAATATGCAGGTTTGTGTGTTAAACATGTGTGAATGAAACAAAACACAAATCCAGGTATGTTTTTGATGAGGAATCAGAATCACTTTTATTCATCCCCGAGGGGAAATTTTCTTTGTTACAGATGCAACCGACCAAGTAGTTAGAATCAAGTTTCAAAAATAAAATAAGATAAATACAATAAGATAAAAGATAAAAATAGTTCTCTCTCAGAAATTATTTACATCAGTGACATATTTACAACTATATACATGTGTGATCAGGGAATTGGATATTACAGTAGGAAACAAAGAAGGCAAAGAAATACATAGTCTGTCATTTTAATGCTAGGTTTATTTTAACATTGAGAGATAGAATGCCAAAAATAAGATTCAGAAAATCACATTATTGAAAATATATAAACCTACAAAGATCAGAAAATAGCATAATATGGGCACATCCTGCATTTGACCCCTCCTTCAGCCTCAGGAGAAGTGGGCGCAGCATGAGCTCATCTCCAGAAGCTCTGGCAGGCCCCCAAACCACAGTCAATCCTAACGCTGTTCAGCTCTTCCAATAAATGAAATGCTCTTATAAGACGCAGACAGCACACAGCGGTTTCACTTTATCACGGAGCGCTGATTTAGCAATACGGGAAAAACATTCTCTCTGTCTTTTTTCGTAAATGACAAGATGCTGAGTGCCGATCCGAATCTCCACAAATTTGAGATCTTAAAATAGATAGCGCAGGAGGGTTCACGGAGAGATTCATGGAGGACAGTTTCTTTTGAGAGCTGATAAAGCCTTGGTATAAATAAAGTAAAGCAGCAGAGATCGCCCCAGCATGACCAGCGCACTCTCAGCCCAAAATGTAGCACTATATCAACTTGTCCAGGTTTGCAATCGATAAAATGCCTTATGGATAAAGATAGACCAATATATTGCGCTGATAATTTAGTGCATCAGCTATCAGGGTCCATGCTTTTCTCCATGATATTATTGCTTTTTCTGGAATGTTTCACAGTATCGTATTAAATCTTCTGACCAAACCAGATCAAGTTACGGGTCAGATCTGTTGAGAGGTGCCGTAAAATACCAAATAAGGGGGGATGGCTTCCTCGTAACATTGTGCCAACAACAATAACTGGGGACAGAACAGTCCAGTCACATAACGGGTGAAATAATGTGCTGTGACCTGAGGTAGTTCTCATTACTGAGGGACGTCCAGTGATCTTCAGTTAAACTGTGTTTGTTGCTCCAACTCCCGTTGTACCCAGGGCACTCGTGCTGGGACCTTGGGGCCGTGTCGTGCTCGGATGCAGTTGCCTGGAGTTCTGCATTCGCACCCGTCAGGCTGTGGACAGGGCGTCATCGTACGGCGCAGTTTGCGGGTCCTGCGGCGGAGCTGCGAGAGGGTGGGTCCAGCGGCAGGGGGTGTGTATTGCGTGGTGGGGCAATTGTGGGTTCTGCTGCTCCTCCGTGTGTTTGTGGATGTGGTGGCGGCGCAGGGGAGAGAAGTTTTCCGCAGTCCTTGTTGAGGATTATCTGTACGTTTTGAAGCGGACTTTACTTCGTGTTTTCCTCGTGTGGGGGCATCGGTGCAGTTGTGCCGGGCTTTGGCCCACCTCCTCCAAACGGGACTTCTCAGTTTCATACAAATTGTTTTCCTTCCTGTTTACAACCAGATTGTTTAGTTTTCCTAACATTACAGTGTTTTTAGGGGGTGTGATGGGTTTCAAAAAGATTTTTCAAAATAAAAGATTGTTCAGACTCATAAATACAACGGAAATAATTAATTATTTCGTGGGCGGCGGACTGGTACCAGTCCCCGGTCCAGGGGTTGGGGACCACTGTTCTATAGACCAATACTATTTAATACAGATGGGGGCAGCTAAAATGAATATTGTTGCATTGCAGATTTTTGTTGTAATATAGCATCGTCTTGTGTCGAGGCAAAGTACTGTGTAATCAATAGGAAATTGTATGTGTATTAATGGGTTCACTTCCTTTGGGCGTTACACAGATGAGTTAAAGGAGAGTTATGGCCTGAGTATTACATACCGGAGCTGTCCCTTCAGAACCTAAACTGTTGCACTCCCACTCACTCGGAGCGCTGGCTGTTCTCACTCTGGGTTTTGGTGAAGTTAAATGGTGTTACCTCAGAAGAAAAGACCTTCAGGACCTCCACCTACATACACTCCTCAGGCAGGGACAGATACACCGACTGTAGCAAGCACAGAATGGGTGTCCTTTTAGTTATTGGGAACAAAATTTTGGTTTAAAATTGAGCAGAAGGAAAAATATTCAATTAAACTGAAGGGCCCATCGGACATTATTTTTTCATCTATGTTGTAATGTTGTTTCCTCATCAAAAATATACCTTGAGTTGTTTTTTGTTTAATTTTTAGTTGGCATCGCAAGCTTCATTTGACCGGACCTGAACACTATGGGTGATATCACACTCTGTCACTTTTTTATCCAGTCTATGGTTCCACCTTGTGATGTCATGTGGTAATACAGGAAGTTCTCCAATGCATTTTTAAACTCCATACACCTTCATTAGAATAATTTGAATCATTTCAGACCTGAAATTACCAATCCCTAAATGAACTAAATGTAAAAGGAGCTGTTAACTTGAAAAATACCACTACACGACAAGGTGGAACAGAGCATTTTGTAAAGAGACTAAAAACTAGGATTACTCAAGCAGGTAACAACATTATAACATCTTAGAGACTAAAATTGTTCCTGATATAGAAAATTTAAGATTTTGCTTCCCCGAGCACATAATTTCACTTAAAGTAACAAAATATGGTTTTAAATGGAAAATCAATTGGTTCAAGTTATTTCCAGCTTTTAAGATAGCCTTATATTCTGTATCCATGGAAACAAGCAGGTGACACAGAGCCAAGACAGAGGTCAGATCTGTGGAAAGGCAATCCCACGCACAATGAGAATACATGCCTGTCCTACTACTACCACCACTACCTACTTCCTCTACTACCACCACTACTACTACTGCCACTACTACTACTACTACCACCACTACCTACTTCCTCTACTACTAACACTACTGCTACCGCCACTACTACTACTGCTACCACCACTACTACTGTCACCACTACCTACTTCCTCTACTACTAACACTACTACTACCACCGCTACTAATACTACTACCACCGCTACTACTAATACTACCGCTACTACTACTACTACCGCTACTACTACCACTACCTCCTCTACTACTACCACCATTACTAAGACTACTCCCTCTACCACCACCACCACCACTACTACTACTACTAAAACCGACTAGTAACTGCTACTATCACCTATTAGTGCATGCTACTACTACTGTCTCTACTTGTACTACTACTACTACTACTACTACTAATACTACTAATACTACTACTACCTCCTGCTGCTATTACCTACTACTAAAACCTACTAGTAACTGCTACTACAACCTACTAGTACCTGCAACTATCACCTATTAGTACATGGTACTACTTCCTCCACTGCCACTATTACCACTAACGATACAACCGTGTTTTTAAACCCACAGATAAAGTTGTGGAACAAATCACCCAAGCCCTTCTTTCTTCTGTATATAACCAGGCGCACACTGTCTGAATACATAAAGACTGCACAATGATACCATATTGACATTCACTCCAAGCCATTTTTGCTCCACAGATAAACCACAAATGAACTATTCAGATGGAGAAATCAAAGCCCCGCCATTACACTGCGAGAGGATAGAGAGAGATTTGTTAACATTTGGAAGATCTCTGAGCTCCGAGCCAAATATGAATGGAGACTGTACATTTTAGCTGATGACCATAAGGCGTCGAGTTGTTGAGTCTTTATGCGAGAGAAAATGAAAAACACAATTACGGCAGAAAACAGGGCTGAACTATATGGGGGGAAAAATAAACTTGAGATTTTTCTGGACGTTACGATAAGATTTGCAATTTATGTTTCGATAATGGATTCCTCTTTAAAGTTCACAAACACGAGGCATCCAGAAGAATTGATCAAAAGACTGAAAAATGTAGATCTCAACTACAGAGTTAGCAGTTTTTACGCGGAATAAAGACTGTGTGTGTGTGTGTGTAGGAACAGTACTTCATAAAATGCCGCCTTTGTGGTTTGCTAATTTAATCCATTCAGTATGGCAGTAAACTCAATGAGAACACGAGGGTCATGTTACAGGCCAGATCTGTGTGGGGGTGTCATAATGCATATTTTCAAGGTCTTTTGGAGCACAGTTTCAGGAGTCTGTGATGAATGCGAACGTTCATGGTCCAGTGTTAGTGTTTGATTTTCAACTACAAGGTGAAAGTGACTAACTGAAAAACTAGGCGAGTGCAAGCTACCAAGTCACCTCTTTCTGGTCAGATCGTGTTAATACAAAGATCAGTCTAACTTGAGTAACAGAGCTTCAATCAGAGTAGTGCCTTCAGTTAGCTTCACACCAAGCTTCAAGTGTTTAAAAGAAATGTCAAATATGATATGCTCAAAAAGTATGAGATGGCAGAGTAACTGTCCCTTTGTGTTTCAATATTTAATCATGATTAATCTCATGAATGTCATAGTTAACTCGTGTTTAATTGCAAATTAACCGCACATTTTTCCTTGAATCATAATTTTAATACTCTTAACATAGAAAAGTAGATAGGCTTTGTGCATTTTATTTTTTTATTATTTTTTTTATTGCAAACCATGACTGTCAGTGAGACAAGGTGTTCCATGTTCCTCTCTCATGTTCCACTTTCATGAAGTGCTCTGCAACAGTGTCAGCAAAGTGCCTCCTCCTGTTCAGAACAAAGCGACTGAAGTTCCCACTGTGGGTGAAATAATGTGCTCTGACCTGAGGTAGTTCTCATTACTGAGGGACGTCCAGTGATCTCCAGTTAGCGCCACTGTGTTTGTCGTCCCCATGGATATAAACGGTTCTATATCTATGGTCTGTCCCAACCATGGGCCCCGACACTGCTGTACTAAGGGCAAAGATGTCATCACACAGCGCTGTTTGTTTACATGTGGCACAGCAGAGCTAATGATTTTAGAGGAGAAAATAAGTCCAGCGGTATAAATTATCTATTAAATAATGAGACAGATCTGAGTCCTGCGATACTTCTGTCTCTGTCACAGTCCTTATCGAAAGTAAAGCACAGATTCACCGTTTGATTTGGAGCTCTGATCTTTATTTCTTGTTTTCCTCGTATGAGTAACATCCCATTTTGTACACATTGTTTTCCTTCCTGATTACAGCCACATCCTGTAGTTTTTCTAACGTTACTAACAGTGGTTGGAGTTTATGAAAAAAAAAGTTCTCTAGGCCACAATGAGTGTTAATCTTGAAAAAATGTAACGCAGCACTATTTAATATTGTGTATGTCACTTCAATAAATTCCTTATAAATGTAGCACGACAGATTATACAATAGGTTGGAGCTGTTCATGTATTTTTGTGTGAAAAGGGGACAGATAATACAAGTCTATACTTCTTTCTGCTCCTTTTCATTCACATTGATGTCCATCCATCCATCCATCTTCTCCCGCTTAATCCGGCTGGTCGCGGGGGCAGCGTGCTGCCCAATACTCATAGCACCTGACCCCCTATGAACCCCTCTGCAGGTGGTGAGCCCACAGGAGGGTGGACAACATGGTCCTTGATGGTAGTTCATAGGGGTGCGGGCATGTTTTGGGTTGATGGGGAAACCGGAGCACCCGGAGGAAACCCATCCAGACACGGGGAGGAACATGCAAACTCCACACAGAAAGGCCCGGGTGACCCGGGGATCGAACCCGCAACCTTCTTGCTTGTGAGGCCTGAGTGTTGCCACTCAGCCACCATGCCGCCTCACATTGATGTATGAAGCATAATTATTTTATATTCATATTATATGAATGAAACGTATTTTTAAAAATGAAAAATGAAGTGAACACCCCCAGAGAAACCCGCAAAACCAGACAACACAACCAACAACTTAATGCATTTAAAGCAGCCTCTAGAGTCACACTTTACTATAACATCCAAGGTGTGACAAGACTCCATATTAATTAACAAAGCAGCAAAATCACCACACTAGATCAGATTCCATTAAACTGCGATTATGCAACAAGAAGTTCAAGTTATGGACAATTTCACGCAACAAGAACATTCTTAATAAGTGTAGCAGCTCCTCTCTCAGTGCAGAGCCGGGGCCAAGTGTGTGTCTTGTTTTAATTGCATGAGAAGGTGGAATCTGAGCAGGCTTGTTATCACATCCTGTCATACTTGTTTCATCTGAAAGAACTGGACGAAGCCGAGTGGTAAAAACAAGAAGTGTAATTACGGCCTACAACATCATTAGCTCCAGTCTCTGCCTGAGTTAAAATACGGGGGTTTGGCTGAGAGTACATATGCATAATGTAAAGAAAAGTAGACTTTTGAGATAAGTCTGGAACTAATTTAATCTGCATCAACCAGATATAGTGGAAGGCTTTGGTTTCGCTCAAAGACTCACCTGGAAAGTGCAAACATACAGACAAAATGTACGTACACCTGATGTCAGTAGAGATGTAACGATATCTAAATCTCTCAATACTAGGGACGGGCTTGACTAGTCGACTAATCGATAATTGAATTTCATCGATGATGTTCATTATCAATCAACAAACCGAATGTGGTGATCACTATATCACTCGATGAGTGCGTTTACCTGCACATCACTATCTCGGGTTTTTTGAGCGTAGCGGTTTGGTCATGATGTACGTGGACACAGTATCCCGCTTGCTGCAACAGTTGAGTGCGCATGTGCGACAAACAGTTTTCAGTCTTTTCATCACAACAGTAGCCAAAATAAATAAAGTGAGATAAAGTGAATGAAATGCTATATAAATAAAGAGCTGTGCTAAACCTGCATAGGTACAATCTGCACACGTACGACCTGCACACGTACAATCTGCACACGTACGACCTGCACATGTACAATCTGGACATGTACAACCTGCACACGTACAATCTGCACACGTACGACCTGCACACGTACGACCTGCACACATACGACCTGCACACATACGACCTGCACACGTACAATCTGCACACGTACGACCTGCACACGTACGACCTGCACACGTACGACCTGCACACGTACAATCTGCACACGTACGACCTGCACACGTACGACCTGCACACGTACAATCTGCACACGTACGACCTGCACATGTACAATCTGCACACGTACGACCTGCACACGTATGATCTCTGAAAACATGAACCATCTCCAATGCAACATACGCACTGAACAGACTCACCATCAGCAGAACATCCCTCTGTCACAGAAAGAACACTCATATTCCACTGAGTCGTGTCCTTTAGTCTGACAGAAGCTGACAGGATTAGGACACAAGGACAGAGCTGCTGTTTTTCTGCGTTACAGTTAATGCAAATTAACCATGCGCTTTTAAGTTCCGTTTCTGTAAGACGTAAACAAATGTGCCAAAGCTGCATTAAACACATTCTAATCGCACATGGGCTGATGTGGCTCTGTAGTGGTTATGGTTTATATGTTGTAAAGTTGAGTTTATTTATGCAGATTAGTAACAGTTATAATAATAAGAATAATTTTAATATAAAAATGTTAATGATTAATCGAAAATCTAATTAATTCTCCTGACAATCGATTAAGAAAACTTAATTAAATGCCTATCCCTAATCAAAACAATATTTTCAGGTTATGCATCTAACAGTGATGTAATTTATTGCATATTTATTGCAGTATTTTGTGTAGGCTACCAAATTATTAATATGAATGTGCTACTTTTGTCATAAAGCAAGAAAGAGGTAAAAATGTTTAATAACAGTTATTTCATGTAGATTAAAGTGAAATAAAGCAAAGGATCATGGTATATGTAGTTCTGTTTTTGCACCATAACAATGAATTTGAAAAAAAAAAACTGTTATGAGACTTTTGACGATACAATATCACGATATTTCAGTTATTTTTACATCCCTACCTGTCACGATAACAAGTTTTGAAGTACGATATAGTGCTGATTTAAATATACACGATAAACAATATTGAAAATGATTATGCCACTGAAAATGCTTCATACCCTTAAAGCAGGATTTCTGACCAAAAAATAATAACTCTGTACAATATTGGTAATTAACATGCTGCAAAAATAAATAAATCACTTAATGAACTATAGAAGTTATTTATTTAAACCTGTTCAGCTAAAATGTTATCATAGCTCAGAAAAATAAGAAAAAGTTCCCCACTAGCACAAAGAAAAAGTATCCACAATAAGAAAAAAGTTATTGTGTCATGTATTGGAAGTTTATATAGTAATTATCATTGCAGTCCTAGATGTACAATTGTGTTCAAATTTGATAAGTCCGATGGAGAAAAGCAGAGAGAAGATTTCACCTGATCACCACCTACACCACCTACGACAAAAACTTCCTGGACTCACTTCCTCAACCCCTGGGGCCCCGTGCACCTGCCAAGAGCCCGACGCCCACATGCTTTTCTTTGGTCAGATTTTAGGGACCTTGAGGTTGTAAGTAGGCCTGTCAAATCTCAATAAAAGTACAAAATAATAAAGTAACAAAGAGGCGATTTTAGTATTTATCATGACCTGGGCTCGGTGTATCTTCAAAAACACAGACTTTGATTATTCAATGTTGATGTTTGGACCCCTACTTTAGAGGATGGTGGGATACAGGACTTTTCATACAGAGAGACATGATTAAAGCGCTCATGTCATTTTGGTGACTTGAGAGAACCCAGTGACTAGTTCATTGTTAATACTTTTGGTGTGGATTCAGTTACAACTCCAAAAATGAAAGGAAAAATGTCTGAGCGATAACAGTTTCAAAGGCTTTACTGCAAAAAAGGCGCTGCCAGGGTCAAATCATTTCCTCCTTACAGCTCGCATTGTCCAGGCAACATGTAACAAGTTCTACCATCTAACAAATTAAAATATAACAAGTTTTCTTCTGAAATGAGTTTTCAAAGATAACGTCCCTTTTTAAAATGCAGAGCACCAGCGCCATCTATGGGTAAAAATATCTGGTGCTACAACTGAATGAAAATTATTCTTTTTCTGGTTTGAAATAACAAATCCAGGTATTAAACAGCATTTTAAACATGTTTTAACTCATTGTAGAATTCAGTCTTACTATTATTGTTTATCTGTCTGTAAATTTAACTGTGTAATACCAAACAAATTAACATTTCTTTTACCTTTTTAAAAATATATATTCAACAACTTTATCGCGAAAGGGACTCTTATATCAAGGACCAAAATGAGTTTCCGAAGAGACATACAAATTTGAGCGAGAAGTTATGGCAAGACCCTAACTATTCAAACGCTACACCCTCTATCAGAAAAGTTACATCTTTAAATATGTCATCACTAGTAATAATTAATTACAAAGAAAATAATGCATTAAAAACATTAATGCATTTTATAGCAGTTTGCCAAACAAAGTGGAACGTCATGGTCACGGCACCATGTTGTGGTCACGCCAATTATACTGACACACAGTTCCCACTACAACAACATGAAAGCGCTCTGGGCCTGCTGGACGGTAAATGTCTGTTAAAAAAAAAAGCTACCTGATGGAAGTATTGTCAAACTGTGCAGAAAAGAGTGTGCAAATCACAGAAGCTCCTCAACCCTACGACACCATTTCAACGCAAAACTGCTGGAGCTGTTGGCGGAAGCAGTTCTGGTCCGAGTACAAACAAGAGAGCACAAACTCACAAATGACGGGCTTCAGGGAGAAAAGGAGTAAGTCAGAAGGTAATGACTTAAAGTAAAATGGCACTTTAACAATTTTGGACAGAGGCCTTTCCTTTGTCTACTATTTTGAAATGAAATGCGATTTATTTTTTCGAGACATTTTTCCTGACATTAAAGAGCTTAAATTTAAAAGTCATGTCTGTATGTATTATTTGATGAAGCCGTCCACTAAAATTCATTTACATAAAATAAATGTTGCTTTTGGGGCAAATATCCTTAAGCGATTAGTTGAGATTAATTAATTACGAAGCCTGTAATTAGATTTTTTTTTAATCAAGTCCATCCCTAGTCATAACCATTTGATCTGTAAACATGCTCAAAGCAAATCATTCTACCCAACCATTGTTGATTAATTAAAGTTAAAAAGAGCTCCTCACTTTGAGTTGCTAGATCCTTAAACTAGTTTGCGGCAAACCAAATACTGAGCTTTGAAGATCCATATTTTAAATTACATTATAATTAATAGATTAAAAAATTTTTTAAAACAGTGCATCTAGGTGAAATTTGTTCAAAGAATAGCACAATAAAATAAACATAATAAAACCTGAAATGTTGATTTTATTTTTTAATGTGGGTGAGGAGGCAAATATAAGATTATTTTGGGGTTCTCAGAATTAAAAGTTTTACTCCATGATGTATAAAACTCCTCAGTATGTGACAGGTAATGACATCCAATAAAAATATGCTCTGGTTCAGCTCCACCATTTACATTTTAGTAGCTGTCAACATCAAACTGAAAGCAATATAATAGTGGGCAAGGACAAGACAAAAGTCCCACAAGACGAGACACGAGATAAAGTTTTCTTGTGGACCCAGACATAGACAAACTTTATTAATCTATAAGGGACATTTTTTGGACACAGCAGCTCCCACATCACAATGAAGACGAGATTTTACCATTTTATATTTATTTTATTGAATACTTTTGCTACCACTTTTTGGAACCATGCAAATCCTTGTTTAACTCCCTTTTTACAATCCAACATAAAGATAAAATCACACAAGGTCATATTTCTCACGTGTGCATAGTCATAGTCGTCATATCTAAACATATCTTACATACAAACATACCTAAACAGATCTTTTCCTGAGCTACACAACATAACTTAGGTTCGGGAACAGGACCACGCCTCACGCCCACGAGGGGGGTCCCGTCCTGCTGGGCCATGTGAAGATTGAGACTGTTCCCCCACCCTGAGTCTCAACCCAGCCGACCTGCCTCGTCTCAATACAATAAACACTTTTCGCTTCGCACGTGTTTTTGGCGTGGTCCCTGCTAGTAAAAAGCTTGTTAAAACGCTCTGTCCTTTGAGACGGAGCCAGTTGTCGAAACTAAACATATTTTCAAATATTTGGGAAAGAAAAATCCTTTTAGACACTTTAATCAGTTTCTTACTTATCAGCGTATTTTTATCTTCTCTTGTCGAAGGTACACGTAGTATATTTTATAAAGAAATGTAACCATTCTAAAAGATTCCATTCAAAAACTTTTTACTGTAACCATAACACCAACAAAATCTCCAACATTTGATAGGAGCCAAAATAAGCCGTCGTGGTCAATATGGCAAAACATATTGGATACAAAACTGTTATCGCTTGCATTTTTCTTTAATATAAGAAAATGCTTTTTTGGAGAAGACCCATTGTATAAACTAAACTGTCAAGATGCGCCGCAAGTCTCAAACTAATGATACCGCACAAAAGAAGTCCTCTATTTTTGCTTGCTCATGTAAACTTCAACCAACCCGGGGGCTATACTCACTACTTATAAAGACAAATAATAAAAAAAAGTACTATTCAGCTGCGCAAATAAGAAGTACAGGTGAACCCGGGATACGTATTGTGCGCCGTTATCTCACATTCAAGTGTTATTGGCTGGGCCCTTTTCCCCATAATACGAGTCTAAGCACTGCCTCATGCGTCTCCCCTTAACAGATGTCCCTGTGACTGCCTCTTGATATTTATCAAAGTGAAAATGCAAAATGGGGAAAGTTTTAGGGGAGTTTTTTTTCATCATGATTAAAAATGCTCATATATTCTTGAAAACACCCTCAAGGCAGGCAGCTTTTATCTTTTACAAAATCAACTCGGTTCAAACTTTAAGCCATGTTTTGTAATGCGGAAATTAAAAGGTGCACTGTATAAAGTGAACTGTGCAACACCATGTGAGGGGTCAGTATGGTGCAGTTTATGTGACCACACAGAGAGAATGCAGACTTTTATTTATAATACGGTGTGATTTTGATACGATCCTAAATGGTAAATTATGTGTCCTCTTTATCATTAGTTTGTACGGCCATAAACTAAAATCAAAATCCTTACATTTTTCACTCTCATTGTAGTTTATTTTGTATGATCATAAACGATAAAACTTTTTTGCCTTCTTTATCATTATTAGTTTGTACGGCCATAAATGAAAAAAAAAAGTATTTTCATTTTTCATTCACACTGTTTATTTTGTACGATCATAAACGCTAAACTTTTGTGCCTTCTTTATTATTAGTTTGTACAACCATAAATGGAAAAAAAGAATGATCCTTATATTTTTCATTCTCACTGATGTTTATTTTATACGATCATAATCACTGAACTTTTTTGCTTTCTTTATCATTATTATTAGTTTGTATGACCATAAACGGAAAAAAAAAAAAAAATCTTACATATTTCATTCTGTAGGCGGCGCAGTGGCTGAGTGGCAACACTCATGCCTCACAGCGAGAAGGTTGCGGTTTCTGTGTGGAGTTTGCATGTTCTTCCTGTGTTTGGATGGGTTTCCTCCGGGCTCCGGATTCCCCCATCAACTCATGCAGCACCCCTATGAACTAACATCCAGGCATGAAAATGGGTTGTTGCATTAGCATTAGCATTAGCAGCGTGTCTCGGTTGCTGGGCAACGGGCGCGGCTCCGTGGGTTGGACCTGTCCCGTTTCGACACGGCCATGCGGCCCATGGAGGTGTGTTCGAAGGCTACAGCCTATGCGATTTTCATGCCTGAACATCAAGGACCATGACGTCCACCCTCCTGTGGGCACCACTCACAGAGGGGTTCATGAAAGATCAGGTGCTGTGAGGATTGGGCTGCCCCCACGACCCAGCTGGATTAAACGGGAGGAGATGGATGGATTTCATTCTGTTTATTTTGTACGATCATAAACGCTAAACTTTTTTGCCTTCTTTATCATTATTATTAGTTTGTATGATCACAAATGAAAATAAATGTGTGCATGTATGGATATATGTGTTCATGCATATGCATATGTGTTGTATGTGTATGTACATACACATGTATGTATGTGTCAACCAAGTGTAAAACTTCAACCTCCTCCTTTTGAGCACCAGAAATGGTCCCAAACATGTACATGTACATATCCTTATGTTTGTAATGTACCTTGCTCAAACAAAAATAAAAAATGAAAAAGTGAATTGAATGAAGAATGAATTGTGAACTGAATAGCACAATTTATTTATGAACAATTATATTAAAATCTCATTATTAAAAGTTTTGTTCTCGTAGACTGAATCTTATAATACGTCTTGTCTCGAAGAAATTGTGTTTCTATCAGATACTATGTAGATTTAATTTATTAAGAAAACTGGAGCTATGTTTGGGTGACGTCATTGTCTCGTGTAGCCGAGTCCTGGACCCGGAGCCCTGCCGGGAGCATGAAAACACAACTGTGCTGAGGGAGCTGCCTCAAGTGAACTGTGTCAATGGAAAAGAGGCTATATTCACATTTTAGAGAGGTCTCCGTCACCTGCCCTTCTCCTTGGAGACTTTGTTTGCTTGGAATGTTCCACAGTATGCCATTAAATGTATCGGCCTCCACAGAGACAAACACCAACAGGCCAATGTGCAAATCTGTTTGAGATCTACTGAATACAAATAGTCCTTTGTTCGATATTTTGGAATCTTGGTCTCAGAGTGAACCCTCCTTTCACTGCGTCTATGATGAATCTCCCACAGTAAAGAGAAGAGCTCCACTGTGAAAAAGACCATCTCTGTTCCATTTCACGAAGGCTTCTAACGTTAAAGGTCCTCTATCACCCAAATTTGACTCTTGTGAGCTTTAAGTCATGTTATAATTACTGGGCTATTAGTCTGGCTACATTTCCAAAGCTCCAAATGCTCTGTTCCACCTTGTAATGTCAAGTTAACAGCCGCCTTTCACCTTTTGTTCTGTAGAGATGGTCAATTCCAGGGCTAAAATCACCGAAATGATTCTAGTGAAGGTGTGTGGAGTTTAAAAACACAGTGGAGCACACCCTGTATTCCCACATGACAGAAGATGTGTTTTCTGTTTGAAAAAAGAAGTCTAAATATGCGGGATTTGCCTTTAAACATGTGATAGAAGCAAAACCCAACTCCAGGTATGTTTGTGATGAGGAAACAACATTATAACTAGGGCTGGGCGAGAAAACGCTAACGATAAGTTGATATCGTTATCTCGATAGACACGTACTCAATCAATAAATGCGTGCATTTCCATAACTGACTGGTTTACCTCCGCTTTAAATCTTTGTTGTGAAGCAAGCTTGGTTTCATGAGCAAAGGCACTCGTCCTCTGGTGCGTATACAGACAGTATAAAGAATATTTACAGTCTATGATTACGACTCGACCTGAACCCGCGCACATTAAAACTCACGTGTTTTGCTCCACTGCAGCTGGCTGTAGTATCTGCGGAGGCGCTTTGCAAACACGCAGTTCTGTTTGCGTAAATAATCACCCGTCGTTTTGCTATTTATGCTCAAGGACCTGTCTGAAATGACCCACGCACTCACAGGATTTACCGCACACAGAAACTTTCAGTGGAGTTTGGGACTAAAGCTCCTGGATCGTGGAGCGAGGAGCACCTGACGCAGCGTACGAGCTCTGGGTGTGTCCGTCCAGGTGAGGAGCTTTGTCTTTGCGTGGATGATTCATGTTGAAGCATCGTTTGTGTGGTTTCAATGCAGAACTGTGAAACTACAATATTCAAATGTCTGCTCCATGTGCACAGGACATGCACCTTTTTCTTGTTTCTCGCTGTTTTCATTTGGTAACACATGCAGAGGAAGGTTAAGTTTAAAATAAAAAGTTTAAATTAGTATTTTTCCAACCGGTCCTTATTTTAAATAGGTCAGACAATGTTAAGATAATTATTGATATCGACCGATTGAGATTTCAGCCATATCGCCCAGCCCTAATTATAACATCAGAAAATAGTGTAATACAGCCATGACGTTTGCTCATTTTGGTTGCAGCCGAATCGCGTTGATGGCACAACTATGACTACTACTACTGCGACTACAACTACGTATTTGTGCTGTGGTATGACTTTGAATCCTCCACATCTTGAGGTGTGACATCGATAAATCTTCCGAGATAAACTAAACTCATGTAGTGAACACGCGGCTGAGGCAACCTCACGCTGAATATGGCCCAGCATTTAAATGCAGCCGGCACACACATATTTGACAGGCTGTATTTGGGCACAGCTCTCGTACGTGCTCATATCGCTCCCTCCTTTCTCTCCCTGCACTCCATTACCCCACACTATTCCTCCAAGCTGTTTTTCTCCAGTCCAGCCCATTTCTAATGACACAAGTCTCGCTCCCAAATCACCTCTGGCTGCTGTTAAGAACCGGCCAACTCCTGGTCAAGGCCTGCCACCTGCAAATTCCCACACAATTGACATCCCATTTCTAGCGGCGAGCTGTAAAAGAGAGCTACTTTAACTCAACCTGCTGGACTGAAGAGGAATTTAAATCAAAGTCTATACACCCAGAGTGTTGCACGGCACTGCCACTGTCCGCTTCAATTGGGAAAGTGCCCGATATTAATATTCAGAAGAGTCCTCCTTTTTCAATTACAGAGGAAAGGCGTTTTTTCTTACAGGCTGGCAAAATTTAATAAATGTACTGCCCCAAGTCTACAATGATGCTGGTTGAATATTTGAGCTGCGGAGCTACACACGGGCTTTCTAAGACGACTAAAGGATTTCAAATATCCCAAAAGAGAATGTAATTTCTTTCTTCTCTCAATTTAGAGTAAACAAATGTGGCGTACGGTTGCGATATTTAATTTAAGCAATAATGGGCTCCGAAAAGGCCTCTAGTCAAATATGTCTCTGGTGGCATTAGCAGATAAATAGTTTGAGATAGGAACCGCGGCTGAAATGATTGTGCAAATTGGCAAGGCTTATGACTCAACTTGACTCATCTACATTAGATTTTCGGTTGATTCTCGCCGTTTATTTAGTTCATTCAACAAGAGAGTGGTCATTAATACTGTCAATGAAATTGAGCAGAAAGAAAAATGTACGATTCTTGCGTGGACTCTCAATGCAGCTTGGAGATCCTGCGTTTCAAAGCGTTTAAAGGGGGGTTAAGGAATTTTTCTGGGGGATTTCTGCCACGTGCTTGTGTCCATCCATCCATCCATCTTCTCCCACTTAATCCGGGTGGGTCGCGGGGGCAGTTTGCTGCCCAATCCTCATAGCACCTGACCCCCCCATGAACCCCTCTGCAGGTGGTGAGCCCACAGGAGGGGTGCTTGTGTCCATGATGTTAAAAAGGCCTATATACTGTGAGGACCTCAGGGACCAGCCTCCTGCTGGTGTTCAGAGTCAGGATTAAAGTATGCGATTCAGATTCATGCAGCTATAACTTGGGACAGTCTTCTTTAAAGTCCTCTACTTTAACTCCACTTTAAATCCAGACTCAAAGGTTTTGTTCAGCTGTGCACATGACTGACAGGTTTTCTTGCCGCACTCTTCTCTCTCATTTAATGTCTCTCTCTCTTGATGATTACTTACGTTTTGTTTGTATTGTGATTTTAATGTATTTCTTATTCTGTAAAGCACTTTGAATTGCTTTGTGTACGACTGTGCTATACAAATAAATGTAGTTAATGTGATTAACTTAGGTTCAGGAGCAGGACCACGCCTCAACCGCCCTCGTCTCCTCTCCAGCGAATCACAATTCACTTCTGCCACGCATCAATTTCCCAGGAGCCTATTTGCACCAGCCTATCCCGGCAACCCAGTTTGTCCCGAATAACTCGACCCCACCCTCCCAGTCCTGATCTGTTCACTTCCAGACATAAGACGCCTACAAGGGGGGTCTTGTTCCTGCTGGGCCATGTGAAGATTGAGACTGGTCCCCCACCCCGAGTCTCAACCCAGCCGACCCACCTCGTCTCCATACAATAAACTCTTTTCTCTTTGCACATGTGGTGTTGGTGTGGTCCTTGCTAGTGAAACTTGAATTGCCTATAAAACTCTATTTTCTGATCGCTGTTATACTGTGGTTTTCTCATCAAAAAATACCTGAGTTTCGTTTCATTCAAATGTTTAACACCACCACCACCACCACCACCACCACCACCTTGTGAAGTCATGTGGTAATACAGGAAGTGCCCCACTGCACCTTCACTAGAATCATTTGGATGATTTCAGACCTGTAACAGCCCATCTTTACTGAACTAAATGTATGAGGTAGCTGAGAACTTCAAAACTACAACTGCATGACATCACAAGGTGGAACAGAGCACTTTGAGCTTAGGAGATGTAGACAGACGAATAGTAAAGGGTTACTTTATGGGGTAACATCTGTGAATGAAACAAAACTTGGCTTAAAGCTTTCAAGAGTCCATTTTGTCTAATGTACGACCTTTAAACTCATCTGTTTCCATGGAGACCTGCAGGTGACCCCACTGGGCCAAGTTACAGGTCAGATCTGTGGAGAGGTAAGCCT
This sequence comes from Odontamblyopus rebecca, assembly GCA_030686955.1. Lineage (NCBI taxonomy): Eukaryota > Metazoa > Chordata > Actinopteri > Gobiiformes > Gobiidae > Odontamblyopus > Odontamblyopus rebecca. Next base: position 32,151,354 of record CM060664.1, read on the forward strand.
GCTCATAGTAGGAATGCATGTTTTTCAAGATTATTATTGTTATTAATACTACTACTGCAACTACTACTGCTACTACTAATGCAACTACTACTACTACTGTGACTACTACTGCTACTATGACTACTACTAGTGCAACTGCTACTACTACTGTGACTACTACTGCTACAACTGCTGCGACTACGACTACTACTGCTGCGACTACGACTACTACTACTGTGACTGCTACTACTACTACTGCAACTACTACTGCTACTGCTACTATTACTACCTTTCTTTTTTGCCCCCACAAAAGTTCCACACTGCACCTTTAACACATTTATTTTTAACAGTTTCATCTGCCCAAAAGTGGAGTCATAACTTCATAACTGCTGAGAAATTTGACCCGACAATTAAAACAGAATCAAATAAAAACATACACATGGTAAAATAAATAAACAAACTAAATAAAAACAGCCTCTCTATTTGCCGTTGAGCACATTCAGCATTTCCATCACATGTTCACAGCGCTGTATTCTGATAGTCTAAGTACATCAGACGTTTTTATGAAGCAGTAAACCGTGTTAGCAGAGTCGTCGGCATCTCGAAAGCTCTCTATGAACCTCGTCTCTCCTCTGGCCCCATTCTGTTTGACCTGTCCACAGCATTTCACAGCCTCTCCTCTCAGTGCACCGCCGCAGCACTTAAGCACAAGCAAAAGAACAAGGATTTGCCAAAAAATACACACACATTTTCCATCACATTTTGTCGACTTCGCGCTGCTTTCGGTGAGTTTTAGGGTGGCGAGATCAATCGTAGTTGAACCGAAATTGTAATTTGAATGGACAGAATTAGCAAATCAAGCAAATTAGATATAGACTTTAATGATCCACAGGGGAAATTATTTGGGAAATATAATAATAAAGTGCAAAAATATAAATGGTGATAATAAATTCAAAAAAAGTAGCAAGAGACTGGAGTCAAATAATTCATAATTTTATAAATATACCATATTTTTTGGACTATAAATCACACTTTTTTCAGGGTTTGGGTGTGACTTATACTCTGGTGCGACTTATATATTACATTTTTCACACTGACAGCAAATATATGAATCGTATATATGAATCAAAAATGAAAAAAAACAATGTTTTTTTTTTCATTTTGGTTTTATAGACAAAGAAAAAGGTTGTTTTTTCATTTTCTGATTTTTGGTTCTATATTGAAAAACGAATGAATGATACATGGATTCTTCTCTATTCTGTTGTTTTTATGATTATATCTTATAATACTTTATACTTATACTTATTATCCTTATAATAACCTGTCTTTCAAGATGTCAAGAAGAAATTTCCCCAAAAAAGTGCGACTTATGTTTTTTTTCTTCTTCATTATGCATTTTTTGGCTGGTGCGACTTATAGTCCGAAAAATACGGTCTATGTCCAAGTACAAATAAAATATAGAAACACAGTAATACAAGCATATCTCAGTTGTATGCAAGAGGAAAGTGAAAAAAATAATGCAAAGATGAAATAATGACATGACATAGGGTTGTCTTTTACATAAGGATGATTGTTATGCAATTGTAGGGAGTATGGTATGAATGTAGTCCTGTCCTGTCTTATATACTGCATTCTGTTTTTATTCTGAATAAAGACTATCCCTGTAGTCCAGATCTGTACAAACATGTTCTGAAAGGTGATTCTTGTATTAGTTTGTCCGTTCATATTTCAGCCTTTTTGTCAGTTCCCCTGGATATGTTTACAATGAACACAAAAACCTAAAAAAAAAAAAACGCTGCTCGATATATACAGGTCTGGGGGGAAAAAAAAGAGCACTGCATTTTTTTTTTCTTCTGAAATCATCATCTCTACATGTGTGACAGCCGTTCCTGTTGAATTCAACACAAACACACCTCATTCTGCTTCATGAGGCACTGATGAGGAGATCACCTGAACCAAACCTGATTTAAGGAGGAAAAAGAGAAAAATCACTGCCGTGTTCATCATCATCATTATTATTATTCTGCCAAATATTGATTTCTGAACTCTTCCTGAGTTCAGACATTAGTACTGTGTTGTTTTAAAATGAACATGATCTTGTTTTCTTCGCAGGTGAGGTTAAAGTTATTATTGACTTTCCAAATACATTAAAAGTTTTCTCAACTGTCACCAAGATCCCCCAATTATAGTCATCACAAAGTGTAGTCACTAATGATTACAAAGGGCCTTGCACAAACACTTTTTTTTTTTAAATAAGGCATTGATACATCTTATATTTCAGTATTGTTTACACAGAATAAATGACAGATAAAATAACATCTTTTCACATTTGGAGTTTATTTCTCTCAAGCTTGTGCCACAAACATAATAAACCCACTTGTCTAACTTTCAAAAAGGCATTGCACTCAATGGAAACCTGAATTATTTAGATCCATCAAGCATGTTTTTATTGTTCAAAAATACAATCAAAAAGATGCATTCTGTGAGGAGGCTCGTGTTTCCACAGATCTAATCAGTGACTTGACCTGCAAGCACCACCTGCTAGTCTCTGTGGAGGTTTAAATGCTGTGGTACATTATCCACATGTGTTTAAATGCTGTGGTACATTATCCACATGTGTTTAACCCTGGAGAACCCACGGGGTCAAATTATGACCACATGTGTTTAATTGCTGCTACTAAAAATGAACCAAATGTGAAAAAATGCTGAAATTTAACCTTAAAAGCCCAAAGACTACCACAATGTCTAGTGTGATTTCCTCTCTCTAGTAGAAAAGATTTTGGATACAAAGACCACATGGTGTTAGTTTTTTATTAGTCGTTTATGGCCTTGTGTTCTTGTTTCAGTTGGCCAAAGTGTGTTTAAACATTAGAAATACAGTTCTAACATGCAAAAATAACTATTGTTAAATGTTCTGGTGTAAATTATTGATTGTTTTCCTAAATTTAAAACAGTTTGCATTGACAGTGTATCTTATAGTCGTTCTTTAAAATTATACACCTAAAGCCCAATGGGTCAGATTTGACCCAAATCCTAAATCAGGGAATAAAGGGTTAAAATTTAAAAAGTAGATATTTTGGTGTTCAGTGAACTTATAGCAATCATTTAAGGCATAGTTCATAATTTTCTGAAGAAGAACAGGGTTCTTGGGTTCTCCAGGGTTAAATGCTGTGGTACATTATCCACATGTGTTTAAATACTGTGGTACATTATCCACATCAGCCATATCATCTTCAGGACAAAAACAGGTGATGTACCCTCCACCTGAAACAGGTTATATTTGATTCTGTATAATAAAAGGACCCTCAACTATAAGGTTTGGTTCAGGCCGGCTTAATGTGTCACTCTAAACTCAGTTCTACACAGTATCAATGTGAAACGGCTCTCACTGAAAGAGATCGTAAAATTATTATCCCAAGTGTCAGAACAGAGGAACAAGCTGAACTCTAAGCTTTTGTTACATCCAGTTGTGGGAAAAGCACAGACATCTTCCCTGTCCACAAATGCACAAAGGCTCTTACCTTCTGCGCATTTTCCAAAAACAAAATATTTAGTTGGTATTGATGCTAAAACAGCCTGAAGTACAGCTGTCAGCACGTCCATGTCCATGTATTGTTTTGGTTCATTTGGACTCTTCACCTCTGGTTTCCACACAAAGCTCAATGCTGCGCTGTAATTGGTCCACCTCTCTGACTCTACAGCGGCATCTCTCAAGATGGATTCTCTTTTTGCTGTGCAAGGTTAAACTAGTGATATGATTTAAAAAGCTAAATTAGTAATCTAGGCTGTGTCCCTGTAATTATTTTGAGGAGGGCTTTATCCCAGTATGTATTACTGTTGCCTGTAGAGGCGGCTGTAGCAGTGGGTGGGGGCGTGCACGTGAGGCGCTGGAGTTCACGTGCACTCTCACCTGAGCACTCATTAGCATCAGTGATGCAGCAGCTCGGGGGGCTTCAGTCCAAAGAGCATGTGGTGAGGCCCCTGTGAACGGGCCTTCCTGCCCGGCCATCTGTGCTCCAAAAACAGATGGGAGTTCCTCACTCACTTTGTTACAGGGCAAAATACACTTAAACACATGAAGCAGTCACACGGTCAGAACTGCCCTGTGGTATTTAGTGTCAGATAGTGGACTAAATATACTTTTCTTTAAAGGTACACTGCGTAATGTTTTGGAGGTATTGTATTTAAAGGCATTGTACCTGATTTTGTACCAGTTTTGCAGTAACGGTAATGCCAACAAACATTAGCATGCTAACAGCACACCTCTCTGGTTCTACCTTCATAATTATGCAGACAGGACATAATATATCTGCAGTAAGACAAAAACAATGTTGCTCAGCTATGGAAAAAAATCAGGTATGGCCACTCTAAAGCTTAGACACCTTAAAAAACATGCATCCCAACTGAGAGGAAACGTCTAATGCTGTACTGTGGAATATCTGAAACAAAACTATCTCCATGGAGACAAGCAGATGGCATACATTCCCCTTCATATTCGTTTCCCATTTGTTCAAAAGCATTCTATGTGCCCTGAAAACAAACTGAAAGTGTCTACAGAAGCAGAGTTTGTTGGCAGACAGAGCAGCCCTGACTGGAGCGGGGCCGCCTGTGTCTCTGAGCAGTTTATCACATCTGAGCTGTGAGAATACTAAATAAGCACTTCTGTCTCTGAAGTGACTGAGACGGCTCCTCTGAGTCCTGCAATTAGTCCTATTGTGTGTCTGAACTAAAGGAGCCGGCTGCCTCATGTCACCGCATCTTTGCTTTTTCTAATTTAATAACATTTTATAACAATATAGAAGGCAAATGTTGGGTAGGGCAGGGAATTGCTGTTGGAGCTTTTCTGACCATCTGTCTTACATTTATTCAATGACAGGCGCTCTAAAAATACATTTAAAACATACATTCTAACTGTGTGGGGGTGCCTCATCACAGATCTAACCTGTAACATGACCTGGTTGCATCACATGCTTGTCTCCATAGAGATGTATACATTTATTACCATATTTTTTCCCAGGTAAAATAATAAATTATCCATGGAGACAAGCAGACAGCAGATGCTTTACACAGATCAGCTTTAACTAACTGAATCCCAATGCAAACAAACAGAATACTGAGCAGTTATTTTCTGATGAACATTAAAAACTGTTCGTAGAGAGGTTGAGTCGACCAACTAATCTCTCCCCTATGTTATGTAGTTCAGGTCACTACGTCAAGTCGCTCGTCTTTAGCGCAGATACTCCAGGTTCAAGATCCCAGTTTGTAGTTTACATTTTTACTCTGTTCTTTCTTTAGTTTTGTGTGAAAACAAAATAACTGATTGAACCTCAATGTCTTTGAGTTAACATGTTTTCTGTGCGTTTGTAAAAAAAATAAAAATAAAACTTAAGCACATCAACATTTCTGGGCCTACACTTTGCCCCTCCCAGTCCTGAATCGCATCCTGTCACCCTGACTGAGCCTCCACCAACGAGAAGGTCACCGGTTCAAGCCCTTGATGAGAACATGCTGTTGTTGTGTTCCTTGGCAAGACAGTTCACCCGCTTTGTTAAATCCACAATATGCTGTGGTTGTGACGGGAAAGGCCATCTGACGTACAATGGATAGGTCCTATATTACGCAAAATTGACTCTTGTGAGTTTTAAGTCATGTTAAAATGTTGTTACCTCATCAAAACCATGTCTGAAGTTCTGGTCTGCGTTTAGTTTCATTCATGAGTAACTTTATTATTAGTCTATCTACAGTACATCTCCAACGCTCAAAATGCTCCGTTCCACCTTGTGATGTCATGTAGTTCTAGTTTTCAAGTTAACAGCTCCTTTTACCTTTTGTACAGTAAAGATCGTCAGTTCCTGTATTACCACATGACATCACAAGGTGGAACAGAGTGTTTTCAGTTTGACAAAAGCACTCAGCCTAAGTATGCAGGGCGTCTGTGTTAAATTTATTTTTGTTTATTTATTCAATATTTTACTCAGTAAGTCATTTGAGAAAACCTTCTCTGACGACCAGGTCAAGAGGCAGAATAAAACAGCACAAGCAGAAGACACTCACACATCAAACATAACATGAAACATTTGCAGATTAAAGATAGTGTTAAAAACATGTGCAATGATCCTGTAAAATACTCTGGATGGAGTTTTTAAAAGTCGACAGCACTAAGTTTTAAAGTCTGTTGAAGGTGGTTCCAGTCATTTGCTACAGAGAACTGAAATGAGGAGTGACCTAAAGCTCTGAGGCTTTAGGAATGACAGAGTTTTGTGGGTGTGAAAAAAGGGCCACTTCACCGAGGAGTAAAGTGTTCAGTGTTGGGTGGTAAACGGTGTAACGGTAAAGCCGTCCGCTTTGTATCTGCTGTGGAGCTCATGGGAGCTCATGGAGCAGTGTTTTTGATGCGGTGTCCTGTCCAATTGAGCTACTCATCAGTTTGAGCTCCCTAGCACTAGTGTGCATGTGCACAACCCCCAAGAGCTTTTCCAGTTTAAATGTCGATTTGAGCTCCTCAGGCAGAAGTGGAGAAACAAGTCACATTTTAAAAGTGTGTTGGTTTTATTGTCTGTTTTGACCAGTTAAACCTGTAAACATCGACATGTGCAGGTTAGATTCACGGCAGAAAAACAACGGTAGATGATTAAATAGTTTGGATTTCATCGTTCGTTTATCATTTTCATTACACCGTATTTTATTTTGTTTCCATGTGTATAAAATGTTCTGATATTAGCGTTAAATATTACAGTATTATTTAACACTATTTAATATAAAGATTTCAGTGTTTCCAGTCATTTCTTTCTCTTATACAGTGGAGCTTTATTTAATATAAGATATAGGCCTGTCAAAATGAGCTCCCTCTGCACATATTCATATAAATGAGCGAATAATGGTGATTCTACAGTGGGTCATTATTCGATGGTTAAACTGATCTGTCGATATGTGCTACCTTTAGTCAGAGGCAGGGCTCTACACTAACTTTTTTTTCAGGAGCACAAGTGCCCCTAAGTTAAAAATTTTAGGAGCACAGAAAAAAAAATGGGGGCACAAGTAGGTTTTTGTTTGAACGATTATTACAGTGCAGAACTTGCACATACCAACACCAACACTGAATAAATTTAATACAAAAAAAACAACAAAAGAATTATGACTGTACTTTTCCTGCATGATCGCAGTGTTTTTATACATATATCTTCATTTTATCTGATTAATATTTAGACTTAAAATAAGCCAAACAAACTGTACTGCACTGAAACACTCTGTGGCCCTTTTTGGACCTTCACCCACAGTTTGAGAACCTCTTCTTTAAGAGAACTTCCACTGGCACTTTACACAAAACTGTTTCAAAAGTGGGTAGGATTTTTAAACCTGTATTTTCAAATTCATAACTGGAGTTACATTCTCTTACTGGTTTTACAGTGGTTTTTAGCCTCTGCACATTTACCAAACCAAACGCACATTGTGACAAACAGATTTATTTGGAAAACTTCAGCCCACATACCGCCTGCTCTGTGCCCTAGGTCTGCTCTGTGCGGACACGGACATAAAATTAGTATTGGCGTATTTGACGTGAGGCGGATGGACAGGTGAGATGTTTAACCTGCCGGGTGCACGCTGTGGACAAGCCGCGTGCTGTGATGCCGCGCAGTGTCCACGGGTTCCAGCGCACAGGTCCCGCACACTGGTACAAGTTTATTGCCGACAGCAGCGGCCGTAATGATATATGACCGCACTCAGTATTTCAGACCCCGAGTCCGTGACGAGACCGAGTCCAAATGCGCGCGAGTCCGAGACAAGACCAAGACAAAACTCTCGCTTTAGAGGAGGAGGAAGTCCAGCGGCCCGGGGTGTCTACTGAGTAGTGGGGCAGGTGTGGGTCCTGCTGCGGTACGCGCGCTCCTCATTGAAGCTGGGCGTGGGTGTGTTTTTAAGCGGAGTTTGTTCGTATCAGTGATATCGCCGCACACGCGGAGCTCGTATGCTGGAGTTGTGCGCGGTCGGAGTTGTCGTGCCTGGGCTCGGTTCGGTTGCGCTCGCGCTGGGCATGTGTGCCGCGCTTTAGGGGCGATCCAGGCATGGGCACGATTCTGAAGTCCTAATGTGACTGCGCCCTAATGTTTGACACATTTAGAACGTTTAGCGCGTCAGTTACGTGTGTGCGCAGCTCTCCTTATTGTGGCTGCAGAAGCACTCGCACTGGTGCGACTGGTTTGTTTTCCTCGTTCGCACGGCGAAATATTTACTCGCAAATGCGAGTAAAATGGGCGCACTGTAGAGCCCTGGTCAGAGGTCTATTTGAAAACGTAACACAACTGTCCTAATGAACTACCTAAGCATATTCATATAAATGAGTGTAAATTTGACAGAACTCGGGTATAAAGTGTGATCACCGTGTGCAAACAGCATCAAACCCGCTGTCTCCAATCCAAAGAAATATGTAGTAAAACCGGGGACGTTCGCTTTATTGGATCTAGACGACTGCCAACGGAAAAACGTAAGGTAGCTTATTTCAACGGGGGAGCGTGAATCGATAGACGTCACTGTCGATTTAGGCTGCGAGGAGCTCATTTCGACGAGTCTCCACAGTCAACGATTGGGATGACTGTAGTTTTAACGAAAAGCGGAGCGTGTGAATGAAACAAAAGTACATATATAATTTTAATGAGGAAACTACGTTATAACATAGATCAGAAAATAACGTAATACAGCTCCTTTAATGAATGGATGTTTGCAACAATTTGAACATTTTTACTTTTGTATAAACCCTACACCAAACCTGTTTTTGTTTTGTTTTGTTTTTTCACCAAAACAACTTAAACCACCTGGACAAAAAGCATTAAAAGCAAAGTAAAAAAAAGTTAGTTAGCGTTAGCATTACTGGAGCTTCTTTGTCTTGTCCTTTAAGACCATGTTGTTAAATGTTAATAAAATGCAGGTGCCACTTGTCCTGTCTCCTCTCCCTCTTCCCCTCTCGCTGATGAAGGTCAAGTATCACTGCGTCTCAAGTCTACGGGCCCTTTGCAATATCTGCCGTGGGAGTTATCTCAGGAATCTTAAGCAAGACGTCTGCAGACTGAGTTTAAGTGATGTGGTGGGCAAATAGTTCAGATTTAACATTTTCTACAGTCTCGAAAAAGCTAAAAAAAAAGGGTTACTGAGGTGTTTTATATGTGCAAAACTGAAGGTAGAGCTGTGCAATTGAATTTTAATAGAGATTCAGATTGTCATTAGTGATCGTCTATGAAATGCGTGGGGCTTTTTAATGAAAAATGCAGCAGCTGTTTTTGTTTTTTTTTGGTTTAAAGAGCCCAAATTAGGCTATTTTTTGATCTGTTATAACTATATAAAAAAATACCTGGAGTTGTTTTGTTACGTTCACGTGTTTAACTCAAAAACTCTGGATATTTAGGCAGAGTTCTCCTTCCTTCAAACGAAAAACACCTTCTGATGTCATGTGGTAATACAGGAAGGCTCCACAGTGTTTTTAAACTCTACGTACCTTCATTAGTGGATCATTTTAGCCCTGGAATTGCCCATTCATACTCAACTAAACGTAAAAAAGGTAGATGTTAACTTGAAAACTACTACTACATGACATCACAAGGTGGAACAGAGCAATTTGAGCTTTGGAGATGTGGACAGACTAATGGTGTGCAAATAATTGAGTTTTGATCACGATTTCTATTTGTGAGCCAAACGATCTCCAAACTCAAATAATCGTGTTGAAACGATTGGTGTCGTAGTGCTCGAGGACTGGTCTTGGTCTTGAGATTAGCCCCGAGGCATTTTTTTAACAGTCGCGCTTGGACTCGGTCTAGAAGGCGTTTGGACTCAGACTTGTCTCGGTCTTGAAGGGGCTTGGACTCGGTCTTGTCTCGGACTCAAAGTCTGACACTGGATAAGTGCGATCATATTTCATTACAGCCGCTGTTGTCAGTAATAAACTTGTGCGGGAGCCTGGGGCGTCTCTCTGCAGCCCGGGCACTTGTGTGGAGCTCGTGTGGAGCTCGTGTGGAGCTCGTGTGGAGCTCGTGTGGAGCTCGTGTGGAGCTCGTGTGGAGCTCGTGTGGGGCTCGTGTGGGGCTTGTGTGGGGCTTGTGTGGAGCTCGTGTGGGGCTCGTGTGGGGCTTGTGTGGGGCTTGTGTGGAGCTCGTGTGGAGCTCGTGTGGGGCTCGTGTTGTGTGGAGCTCGTGTGGGGATCGTGTTGTGTGGAGCGTGTGCGGAGCGTGTGTGGAGCTCGTCTGGAGCTCGTGTGGAGCTTGTGTGGAGCTTGTGTGGGGCTTGTGTGGAGCTTGTGTGGGGCGTGTGTGGGGCTTGTGTGGCGCTCACGAACACTGCACTGCCCGTCACAGTCACACATGCTCCCAGTGCACAGCTTGACGCAAAAACTAATCTAAATTTATGCTACAGCAGAGAGCAGATCTATGGCCACATCTGGCTGAAATTTGCCAATAAAAGATCACAAATGCATCTGGATTTGTCACGACGTACATTTGGTAAATGTGCAGAGGCTTGTAAACCACAGCAAAACCAGGAGGGAATGTTATATAATGATGTTATACATAACATACTGTAAAGTATAGTTTATTTATATATATTATTTTGGATACATTCATGTTTTTCTATGCCTTATTTCATGTTCAAAGTTTATTATATTCATTTTATGTTTTATACATCGCAAAACTGCTCTAGGGTACATATTTGTAGCCTGTATTCGTTTTCAATTTGAAAGCTTTGTTTTGGGGTTTGAGAGAGAGAGAGATGCTGAATAAAAGCACTGTGTAACTAAAAAATAATTGTTAATAATTGTGATTCCAATATTGACTAAAATAATCGAGAGAATGATTTTTCCATATTTGAGCAGCCCTAAGACAGACTTATGATAAAGAATTCCTCAAACACGTGAATGAAACAAAACAGAAGTCCGGGTATCTTTTGTATTATGGCTTAAAGCTCACAAGAGTCAATTTTGCGCAACACAGGACCTTCAATTTGATTTCTTAAAAGTAAATCTTGTTCATGTTCTTTTAGGGAATAAGATAAGATTCATGTTTTCTCTTTTTTTTCTCATCATATCGCCCAGCCCTAACCCATGGTACTGTTCACCCTCTGATACTGTGGTAGAGTACGTGAGGGGACGTTGTGGACTGTCAACACTGGTTTGTCATGGAGCTAACCTTCAGAAACGGGCTTTGACACAGCTCCTCACTGTCACATTCATTCTCTATGGGCCTTTGGAGTGTCACAGATGTGCTTATATATGCAAGGCCGCTGTCGGTGCATCAAACGCAGTCACATAAACATAACTCATAGATATTATACAGCAAAATAAAAATTCTAATCTGTCAACCGGGCTTCTGCTTGTAAATAATTACGTGTTTTAGTTTCAGCGCTGTTAACTCCTCCATTTAGACAGATATAAAGCAGTGTCCAGCAGTAATCAGACCTAAACCGAAGAAGCTGCTTGGATGATTTGAGGGTTGGATGGTAAGACGGTAACACGGTATCCCGAGGTATCAAAAAGTGGCAACGGTATCAGTTTCGTTACCGTCATTAAGCAATCTGCAGATACAACATGCTGCAGTGGGAAATATCACACGCCGTGGACAGTCGCCTTTTACGTTTTATTCTGGAATCTGCCTCTTCTGCGCTTTTCTTGTCTCGGCGTGTCCCAGATCATTAAATGGAGGGAGATTCGCGCTGGTGAAGTTTGGTTTGATCAGAACTTGTGCTTCATCTTCAAATACAACGCTGCTATTCTGTTTTTGAATGGTTTAGGCGCAAGCTACATAATTCGTCTTAATTATACCGTAATACAGTATACCCTGGTAAAATGCTGCAACGGTTTAACGGTATTGGATACTGCCCAACCCTACTGAGGGATTACACAGACATTGATGGATTTTTTTATTTTTGTAGTGCTCTTGCCAAATCAGAAATTCACAAGGGTAAAAAAAAATGACATTTTCACATAAGGGATCAATCAATATTATGAAATAAACCATGACACTTTTTTGGCATTTCATCCAGTCCTGGGTCAGTCTCACAATGAAAGAAAGGACTGTCTGGGCGAGTCATGCGTCTCATCCAATGACATTTGATGAAATTGTCTAGCAGCTGCCTCCTTACAGTTCCTATTCAGCAAAATGCATTTTTATAACACTGATATATGAACTGACAAACTAATGCAGTTGAATGCATTATGTTTATATGCAGAATAAATCAAGAAATGCTGCTTGTAAACGATATAATTTTTCTCTTATCATTTTTGCTACTTATTTAGAATTTATTATTACCATTTAGATATATTTTTTTCTTTATTATATTATATTGTGCTGAGTTCAGCAGGGACTTAAGGTCTGTGGCTGTAATAATAATAATAATAATAATACATTTTATTTATAGGGCGCCTTTCTGGGCACTCAAGGTCGCCTGTAGCAGTTACCATGGTGACACAATGCACACATTAGGACAAACTATCAAGAAAGGTTTAAGATCTTAAGGTCGCCACACACGACAGGATTTTTTGCTGTTAAACGATTTTTAAATGTGCGACAAAAAGTGCAGACCACAGACACGAGGAGGATATTATGAGATTTTAAATCTCTGGTCAAAGACTGCAGCAGGATCTGTCTGCGGACCACAGGAAGTTGTGAGCGTGATCGCGTCAGCCATTTCCTGTCTACAGTAAAACCACTCGCTTTGCGACTCTGAAGTGTTCAAAAAAATCACTACTAGTTTAGATACAAGTCAAAACGGTGTTATTTGTGAAATGTGGTGCAAGACTTCAGCTACAGGATTTTTAAAGCATAAAAGATTGGAGATAAAATGCAGGAAGTAGAGTCAGTTATATTGTTAATCTGCAGTTTCACCGCAAACTGTGTGGGTGTAAACAGACACACATGAGGAAACATTGTATTTTTAGTTTTAAAGAACACCTCAAACTGGATTAACAGTGCGGTTTTGTGGACTGGATGTCATTATTCGCGGAGGAGAATTTCTATGTATAATGTGGGTGAGATGCTGCACTGTAAATGTACCACTTTACATTAGGTGAGGAATAAAGTCTTTATTTTTGCTATATCCCGATTTTGTATGTTGCGTCTCTCTGTCCATCACTCCTCTGCCCTACACTCTGTTTTATCGGCTGTTACCGTAGCGTTGCTGATGTTTGTTGGTTACGATCTGACACTGACACCGCACATGAGGAGCAGCGGCTTCAAAATCGCACACGGAGACAAAACTTCGGGTCACATTCTCCCCGAACTCCGAAAGAAGAAATCACAACCAAAATCGGGCAAATTCTCCTGTAGTGTGCGGCAGCCTTAAGTCAGAAAACCAAGAAAAAAACCCAAAATCGATTTAAACGGGACCTTTCGGGACCTGGCGATCAATACCAGCGTTCGGTGCTTAGGTTAAAGTCTAACAAAACCTCAGACCAAGCAGAGCCTCAAGTTAGCATCACACCCCCAGGGAAAGTTTGTCACCGGCTGCAAAGTGTACACAATACAAGAGTGCAAAGTCAAAGTGAGTCGATTATGAGGCAGGCATCTCATTCATTCTTGTTTTCATGTACTCTCCACAGACATGTTTACTGGTGCCAGGCCTTACAAACTGCCATGTAGCGCTCCTCTTTTGCAAATGTGTCTCCCGTGATAGGACTCCCACACAGGCTTATGACAGCACTGATTTCCCCTGGGCTGTATTAGAAAAGGGGAGATTGGTTCCAGTCCCCAGAGTAATCCCGAACCAGACCAGGTCCTAAAAGGAGGACAGACAGGTGGTATGACGCCTTATGTCTCGACAAAGTTCAGCCTGCCATCGCTCTGCAGATGTTGCCGGGGCTGGAAACTAAAAAACAAATGCATCAATCAAACGGATGACATTGGGTAATCTTTGGGAGCGGCGATAAGGCACGTTTGCAGTGAAACGCACAAATGGAGTAACTTAAGTTCGATGAAATCATACTAAATATTTACCAACAAACAGCCATAAATACTTTTACACAGGACATTTATGTGCAGAGAAACCGAATGCCCCACTGAAGGCACTGCGGGTGAATATGTTAAATTTACAGATATCAAGTCTGAAACTTCTGTTGTAGTTTACTCACAGAAATGTAAAGGAAAAAGTATTACAAGTTTTAACTGAAAATTGGGTCCCGCAGACGTCTACTGTGCTGCTGCATGTAAGCTCGGCGTCAGCGGAGATGATTAAAGTGACTTGTGGTTTCACTGCACAGGAGAAATGAAGGTAATGAATTACCGTTTTTTTTTCTGTTTTTGACGTGTTAAAAGGCACTGTTCGGAAAGAATCTGTTCAGGTACATAAATGTACATTTACAGTACAAAATCGTTCTGTCTATGCAGTAAATATCTCATTTTTCAACATAGATATCAGCGGCTTATAGCCCGGTTGCGGCTTGTACAACTTTTTTCTTAATTTTTTTTAAAAATAGAGTGGATGCGGCTTATATAACGGTGCGCTCTATAGTCCAGAAGATACGGTAGATCTGACTGAAAATTTGCCTAAACTTTCTAATATAGTCTCATTTTTTAAGTTCAAATTTTAATAAATCAGAATTGGAGTTTGACATTTAAAAAATCCTTCTGTGCATTATGGGGGAAAACACATTCTGAGAATATGGCCTTTGAAGTCAAAATGTCCCATATAACTCTATGATTAAATTAAATATTAAAACATTTTGATGCAAAGTGCACAATTATGTTGTTTCTAAATGAAAGCTTGTATACTATCTATATAGTAAGAATAATAATTTGTATGTGGAGTACTGTTGCAAATCTAAAGTTCTGTACTAGTACAAAGAAAAAGTGCCCACAATATCCCACAAAAATGATTGTTCCATCTGACATGTACTGAACGATAAGTTAATATAGTAATTATTATGACTTAAGCCCAATTTACGGTCATGCAGCAAAACGTCTGTCGCAATGCAGAGTGTCTGTGTCGACTGAAGTGCACCTTCGAAATGTTGTAACTGACAAACTGAACCGACGCAGACAACAAGGGAAAGTGGCACATCAGGCACAAGGAGTGAGCTGTTTTTTTCAGTGCTTATAGTTTATGCAAATTAGCCATGTGATCTCAGAGTTGCCGGCCCCTGGTACACATGAATGCCTAGTGTTGTGACCTCGACACACATCCATTTATCAAAAACGACTGCGACAAGGCAACAGCGGCAGTGTGTGTTGAGTCGACACAGAACTATAATTCAGCCTTATGACTATCTGTAGGTTCTGATACAGTTGTGCTCATAACTCTACAGACCCTGACAGAATTTGATCGATTTCTTGTCCATCTTTCAGAGAATATGAATGAAAACACAAAAACTTTTCTTTCACTCATGGTTAGTGCTTGGGTGAAGCAGTTTCTTATCAATCAACTGTTTCCCATTTTTAAATCATAATGAGAACAGAAACTACACAAATGACCCAATGACAGCTGGAGTCTTTTGTGATAGTTGTGGATGTGTTATTTTCTCTGATGGTAAAGCTGCTCATTCTTCTTGGCAAAAGGCTCCTGTAAATTCTTGGGCTCTTGTCTGAACTGCAGCTTGAATCTGCCCAGAGGCTCAGTGATACTGAGGTCAGAAGAGACAAACACTCCAGAACCTTCACTTTATTCTGCTGGAGCCAGTGACAGGTCCACTTGCCTTTGTGTTTTGGATCATTATCATGTTGGAATAGCCAAGTACGTCCCATGTGCAGCTTCTGGACCAAGAAATCATCAATTCTGCCAGGGAATGTAAACTTATGAGCACAACTGTACCTTAGGAGTGTAGAGGAACTCTGACTGGCAAGTATCAAAAATCAAAACAAATGTTCCTGCTTCATAAGAAAAAAATATTAATCAGTGCTGGTGCAGCTTCTGCAACTCGAGTGAGTGAATTCGGGAGGTTCTGAGCTTTTGCATGAGGAATGGCCTCGTATTTGAGCTCAATATGACACTTAAGACACCAGCAAAACATTTTATTCTGTCAACTGGACAATATTTTTTATCTCTATGACTTCTTTCTTTCTTTTTCTTTGGATGACTGAGGGATTACACTTACATAAAACTGAACAGTGTCTTACATTACATTGCATTTCTTTGTAGAAGGCCTTTCTCAGAGATCAGCTCACGAGGTGCTTTACAGATTAAAAATATACATATTAATAAAAAAGATAAAACACAGAAAGCTTATGAAATAAAACACCAATACACTTGCGACTGTGGCACCTTTATTAAACCTGTAAGAGCGCAGGCTACATACTTTAAAAAACGTCACATTTCTCCAGTCTAATTAAACTTCTCATCTGTCATATGCGCCTTCATCTCCCATGTTTTTCACAGCTCTGAAACGGAACACAACCAAACCTACGCGTCTGTACTTTTTGACCCTGGATTTCTGAGCTTTCCGTTCTAAACACATCTCCAGTTCGGGCTTCTCTGGGGAGCGCTGCGTTGCCATTGTTTGACAAGGCCACGAGACTTCATACATAGTTATACACAGAATATGCCTGTCCTATTTTGGGGAATCTCACTCGGCAGCCCCAGTTTTAAACCAGGTTGCCAGATCCATGAAGCGGAAACCAAACTTTGTGCCAAATTTAGAGTTAAAATGATGAAATTAGCGGTGAAAGAACTTTACGAACAACTATTTTTAAAGGAGTCTCGTGGTGATAATTGGTTAATGAAGCCAGGCGATGTGTTTCCAGATGACAGTCGTGGTGGCAGGTATGACAAAAACATCGGTAAACAAAAGCTGACAAGAGTTGCTCACGACATGGGTTCAGACAGGGCCAGACACCACTGCACTTCAAAATCATATCAAGAGTCTACGTCTGGAGAGATTAGTTTTACTTTTTGATACTTAAAAGGTGCAACTTTTCTTATTTTCCACCAAGTGCGCATCTCGATAAATCCGTTACTGCTTTGCCTGGATGCATCAACTCTTCCAGACCTATTTTTTTCTTAATTTTGCGATTAAAATTCCCCCTTTTATCCCCCAATGAAGTGTTTTTTTTTCAGTATAACCTGTAATCTCACAATCTGCTGCTGTAGTTGTGTCTGTAATAAAAGCTACAGGACCAGAAATACAAATGAAAAATAAATAAATAAATAAACTGAAAATAAACTTGACACTCTTTCATACACAGCAAACATGTATAAAGACCATTTTGGACATAAAACATGCTTAATTTAGGGCCTTAGCTACAAAAGTGCAAAGTATCAAGTCTGTAAGTAAACTAAAAATATCCTTATTGCCTCAAAACAGAAAAAAAAGTGTAATCGCCCCTTGACTTTCATGGAAACGGCTCCTGTCAGATCCAGGACCAGAGCCAAATCACTTCCTGCATTTCCATGGTGTTTATTAGGGTTTCAAATAAAAATAACATGGGATGTGCAATTACACAGACCAGGATGTGTAATAACTAGACTTAGTCCGTGAGGTAAAAATAACTCAGTCTGAGGTCTGACACATTCACACTCGCTTCGCTCCAGAGTGTGGGTGGAGCAGCTCCGAGTCCACCTGATTCAGGCGCTTGGATTGGTCATTTACTGCTCATCACATGATTACAGAGCCGGGTTCTAATTAATCGCCAGGTCCCCTTTAAACGCCGGGTGCAGGTGTATGTTTTGATAAATAACCGCGGGTTCCAAATAAACACTGAATCTAATGTTTTTATTTTTCCGAAAAGAGTGCGCAGTGGGTCCCAGAGGCGGGTCCCAGAGGCGGGTCCCAGAGGCGGGGCCCAGAGGCGGGGCCCAGAGGCGGGTCCCAGAGTCCTGCGCAGTGGGTCCCGGAGGCACGAAGCTTCGAGGGAACATACTGGTAGGTCATACTGTTTAAAAAATTTGAGTACCATTTTTTTCCCAGTTTTGCTGAACAAGATTTTTGCCGGGTCTGTTAAGTGATTGAAACAAATAAACACCCCGTCTCTTATTTGGCAATTTATGATAATCATGTCAGCTTTACATCCTGAATCACAGCGAATAAAAACACTTTATAATACAGACTAGGGTTGGGCGATATCTCGATATTTAAAATATATCAAGATATTTTTTTTAAATTCGATATGAATTCTGACATATCGATATAATGCTTATATTTACTTCTGAATTTGCTGCTTCGCTTGTTTGCCTTCTCTATGCTGCGCTCGCCCACGCCTCTTTGCTTTTGTCCCCCCAAGCTCCTCTGAGGAGCCCGGAGCTCGGCCGTGGACTAAACCAGAACTAAACTAATGTATAGATCTTATATCGAGATATAACAAAATATATCGAGATATATATTTTTGGTCCATGTCGCCCAACCCTAACACAGACCACACAGGACTCCCTAGAAAGCATTTCATCCAGGGGCAGGACTTAGCATTCTGTTCCAACCCTGGCTTTTCAAGTGTTTTCTTTTTCACTTGAGCTGCCAGGTCTAAAAAACAGACTTTTGACAAGACAAATCGAATTTAGACCAAAAATTCTACCAAAAACACAGTTTTTCTTTTATTTTCTGTTCATGTATCTGAGTGGGATCATTCTTTCACCCAAAACACATTCCACATTAATTTTTTTACTCATTCAGGTTAAGTTTACAGTGAATGAAATGAATGAATGAAACAAAATACAACTCCAGGTGTGTTTCTGATAAGAAACCAACATTATACAAGATCATAAAATAGCGTAATATGGGTAATTTAACCACTGTGTCACTATAAACCTGACCAAATCTACACTACATCAGCATCTTTGTCCATTTTCCATAAACACATTTCTTCTTTTATCTCTATATTGTTTTATTCATATCATCTTCTGGCACTAAAGCACTATCTCCATCTTGCTGCTCTCTTGTAGTTTGACATTGCCACACTTGGAGGACTCGTGCGCACTCACGACGCTGTTGGCGCTCCTGAACGTCCTTCACTTGGCAGCCTCACATCTCAGCGCTTTTCTCCAAACACATAAAAGCTTCCCCATCCCAGGAGATACGTCGGCTGTCAAACTCCTGCTCCGTCAAACAGCCAGGAAGGGGATGGGGCATCAGGAGGCCATGTTGTCTTCTTCTCAAAACACTTCTCTTGACCTGAACTTTCAGATACGCCTGTCCCGCTTCGTGTGTTTACTTCAGCGGTTCTTGCGTGTTTAAAGGTCCTATGTTATGCAAAATTGATTCTTGTGGGGTTTAAGGCTTTTTTTGGAATGTGGTTACTTCATCAAAAATATATCTGGAGTTCACACATGTCTGAGTAATCATTTATTATTAGTTTGTCTACGTCTCGCGTGATTGTTGTTTTCTATCTTAATCAATTGTTCTTATCTTAATTAGCGCCTCGGCGGCGTAGGGCCTATTGTGATTGTTCAGCAGTGCGAAGCACTGCCGCGCAAACAGAGCGCGAAGCGCTCTCCCCTTTCCAAGCACACTGGCATCATCATGTCTCTGACTGGTGCCCGCTGACCTGGCACGTTGGCATCGCCATGGCCGCGTCAGCGGCATAATTGTAATTGTTCACCCAAAAACGTAGGGCGCACATGACATCATGCACAAAGTGCATGATGTCATGTCATGTCATGTCATGTGTAAATCAAAATTTAGACAATATTCAATGTGAAGATTTGCTCCCATTGGCACAAACTTATATAATACACTATAAAGCATATGGAAAATTACACTATAGCACCCCCTAGACATGAAACGTCAACATTCGAGGATTTGTACCAAATTTGGGAATTACACTTTATGCATGAATACAAGCAAAAAAACATATTACGGACATGGTAAATTTTTCACTGTTGGCCACCAGGGGCGCAAAGACTCCTCAAAAATTATTTAAAGGTGCACTATGTAATTTTTCTGATGGGGGATGTGTTGGCCTGGTAAATTTTAATCACTAATGCGTGATCTTGGCCTGAATATAATACACTGTAAAGCATATGAAAAGTGTGGTTGGGGTTTACGATTATTAGGGTTAGTGTGGGGCATGGCGTTTGCGCGGCATTTGCACGGTGTGACATTTGCACAGCGTGATTTCCTGGGCACGGTGTTTGCGGGGTGCAGCATAGTCACACGCGAGGGCCGATCATCGCCGCTTGCGGCTATATTTGATTGTCGTTTTCTATCTTAATCGATTGTTTTTATCTTAATTGATTGTCATTTTCTGCTCTTGCCGTGTGCTGCTGACCACCACCCTTATAAATGAGGTCTGGATCTCAGTGGGTCTTTACCTGGTTAAATAAGATAAAATAAGATCATGTAAAATAGGACTTTATTGATCTCGCAGTGGAGAAATTCAACAGTCACAGTAGCTCCAGGACAGTTTAGTGCAAAAACGGAAAAAAATGTGATGCAATCAAGATAAACAATAATAATAGAAATAGAAATAATAATAAAAAATAATAATAATATAAAGTGAATAAGTATAAACAAAATAAAATCAACAATCACAGGACACAAGCAAATGGATAACTGTCCCAGAGCGCCCCCTGTGCTTAAACTTAGAAACTTTTTTTCCGGCTACACTTGGGCCTGGCTGAGTCTTCAATTTTAACTAAACCAGGTCTAGACTCGGACTAAACCAGCACTGAATCCTTGAACCAAACTAAAACTAAAACCTAAACTCTTTCTAGAACTAAAGCAGAAACGAACCAAAACCACCGACTCATTTCTAAGTCTAAAATCCCGCCGTGATGCTCGGGGGTATTCGATATATTCAGACATGATTTATGAATGGGAGGAGTGACAGGTGAGATTGGGGTCGGCCGACAGCTGACGGGTGCCTCCTGATGCACCCGTCAGTCAAAAGCTTCCTCCTCAGCAGACAGGCTCCCCCGTGAGGATACCTGCACGATCACAGACCGATGCAGACACGCCGCCGCCATCTTCTCCTTAATCAGGGGTAAGTCCAGGGCAAGGCTCATTCTTATTTTAATCCGGGGCTAAATAATTACTGCCACGGCGCATTAACGAGTCACTAACAGATGGAGACTTAGACGAGTTCTCGCTTAAACACTTCAGGTACATTATTGGAACGGTTAAAAGTAGAAATGTCACTTAGGCAGTGTCAGAATAGTTGCCATGAACATTAGTGAAGTTCTAGATTTGTTGGAGGTCTTAGAAAATGTGTTTTTTTTTTGTGGTTTGGAGGTATGGAAGATAATTTGTGTCATTAGATTTTGAATTTTTACAAAAAATACCGCTTTGAATTTTATAACTCTGACAAAAGATATTGCTCAGATCTTGCGATGTGTTTTCAATAAGTTTCAAATTCAAAATACAAATGTTCAGTGTTTAAATATTTAGCGCAAATATTTTCAAACTCTCAAATTCAAAAGTCAAAAAATAAGCAATCGTTTCCTATTGGCCGTTCTCATCTGTGGGCGGAGTTTACACTTAAGAAATCATAGAGAGGAGTAGTAGTAGTAGTAGTAGTAGTAGTTCGTAGTAGTTTGTAGTAGTAGTAAGCAGTAGTTAGTAGCAGTAGTAAGTAGTAGAAGTAGTAGTAGTAGTAGTAGTAGTAGTAGTAGTTCGTAGTAGTTCGTAGTAGTTTGTTGTAGTAGTAAGCAGTAGTTAGTAGCAGTAGTAAGTAGTAGAAGTAGTAGTAGTAGTAGTAGTAGTTCGTAGTAGTTTGTAGTAGTAGTAAGCAGTAGTTAGTAGCAGTAATAAGTAGTAGAAGTAGTAGTAGTTCGTAGTAGTTTGTAGTAGTAGTAAGCAGTAGTTAGTAGCAGTAGTAAGTAGTAGTAATAGTTGTAGAAGTAGTGGTAGTAGTAGTAGTACTAGTAGTTCGTAGTAGTAAGCAGTAGTTAGTAGTAGTAGTACTAGTAGTTCGTAGTAGTAGTAGTAGTAGTAAGCAGTAGTTAGTAGTAGTAGTACTAGTAGTTCGTAGTAGTAGTAGTAGTAAGCAGTAGTTAGTAGCAGTAGTAAGTAGTAGTAATAGTTGTAGTGGTAGTAGTAGTAGTACTAGTAGTTCGTAGTAGTAAGCAGTAGTTAGTAGTAGTAGTAGTCGTTAGTCGTAGTAGTTAGTAGCAGTATTATTATTATAATTATTATCATCATTTTTATTATTATTATTATCATTAATAATAATAATAATAATAATAATAATAATAATAAAAAATGGGAGAGGAAAGGAAAGAAGCGGGGAAGAAAAAGAAAAATACCTTTAAAATGATGCTTTAACACTGGAGTAAAAAAGAGAGAAAAGGAAATTAAATTATAAACTGGCTAAAATATAAATATAGGGGGCGCCGTGCAGTGTGGTTATGCAGCACTACCACATTACTTTTGTTTGTTTGATTTATTTGTTGGTTAGGGGTGGGCAGTTTCTGTTGTTTTACATTTGTTGTTGTGTTTTGTTTTTATGTTAATTACTGTATTTTGTTAATTTTAATTTTTTTTTATATAAATCAAGGAGATGAGGTTTTGATGCTCGTTACTAAATTAGAATCAAGTTGAATCGAATCGAAGTAAAAATTTCAGCAACTAAAATTCAGAATAAAAATAATCCAACCGTCTTTCAGAGTTAAAAAATTCAAGGGATTTAAAATTCCAAATCTAATGGAACAAATGATCGTCCGCATGAATTTCGTGGTTATATTTTATGAGGATGTAATATTAAAATAGCGTAAAACATGTTTGGATCATTTCAGGCCGGGAATTTTCTGATTCCTACTAAACAATAGGTAAAGAGAAGCTGTTAACGTGAAAACTTCTACTTCAAACTACTACTTCCCGACATCGTAAGTTAGAAGAAAGTAGTTTGAGCTTTGGAAAGACACACAAATAATATTTTAAGACCGATTCCTTTCACACGGATTAGCCCACATGCTTTTCCAATTAGTGACTCACCGTTTTGTTGAAAATGATATTGATTCTTCTTGAGTTTTCAGACTAAACTCCAGACAAACTTTTTAGACAATGTGTGCATTGTGTCGCTATGGTAACTCCAACACATTCCACCATTAGAGACAAATGATGAACATCCCCAGCACAATGCAACAGCAAATTATCAATAGAACATTTAATTTGGCAGACAAAAAGGTCAGAAACTTCTATGTGAATTTAATGGTTCTTCCTCGGTCAAAATGAGGCAAAATGTATTAATCAGTGTCATAATTCTTCACAATCTTTTCTGAAATCAAACACTTGGTGATTTTGAGTGTTTTGTCCTCTCACTTTATAAACCTGCACGAGTCTGCAGATTCTCTACATCTTCTCAAGTGGCAAGTGTGAAATTGAGGATTCTACTATAAAAGCACCTGAACAATCAGAGGAAAGAGGATTTGTCAGCATCCAAACCTGAGCAGATCGAGACCTCACTGTACGGAGCCCAGGTACAGTCGTGTGTTTAAAACTCCTTCAGGACCAGTACGAAATAATGTGAAGAAACTTGTTCAGCTCTGAAGTGAATACAGAATATAAAATAGTAAGGAGAAGGGCTAAACTATTTTTGATAAATATCTTTGAGAAATATTTTGGTTACAATTAGATTTTTGTGACTATTTATTTTGTGAAAAACCTCCAGAAGGTAAAGTGCTTTATGTGGACAGAAGACGTCTGTGTTTTTCTCTCCACAGGATGTAGCAAAAGTTTGACTTTTCATCCTCCGCTGTTGTGATGCATCGACCAGCCAGATTCAAATATTCGTCATGATGTTTTCTGATCACAGCGAGAGCCGTCCCAGACTGATGATGAGTAGAACTCATTTCAGATCAATGTGGTGTGAGTCAGGTTAGGCTGAACTGCACTTCTGTAGAGTATTCGCAGTGGCAAATCAAAAAATACATTTTCAAACCCTAAAACACTTTTCAAGTCTTAAAATGTTCACAAATAGTGTTTAGAGTTTTCTCCTATCCCATGTTTATAGAAGCAACATAATTCTTCCACCTCTGCCGCCAGAAGCACTTTGTAGCCTCATATTTCATACTTCTCCATTTAAATCTTCACAGCAGAGAAAATGCATGCAGACACTTCTCATCCTTGGACGTCTATGGAGGCTTGGACATAATGTCATTTAAAATGTGTTGAAATCCTCAGGGACAGCCCCATCCAGGCGTGTCAGTGCTGCCTCATGGGAGCAGAGGAGGAGAAACTGCACCTCCCACAGCAGCTCTGCAGGGTGAGGCTGTGAGCGCTATTCCCATGGCCCATGTCATGTCCCAGGCACATGGAAATGATGCACTGTGAGAAAATAGTGCTTCAACATTCATTTAAATTAAATTATTTTTCTCAAAACATAGGGCTGCACTTTTGCCTTAAAATAAAACTGTTGGTTTTTATTGTCCTCCTCTCCACTGAAAATGCAAACTACAGAAAATAGTCTAAAAGATGCTTATTTGGGTTAAAATGTTCATTTTTTATTGTCGGCTGTAAATAGAAAAGGCTTAAACTGCCCATGACAGGTGGGACTACTCATTTTCTTCAAACAAGGTTAAGATTAAATTTAAGATGTAAAAAAAAAAAAAGTTTCCAAGTTTGGCCTTTTTAGGTTGTAAATCATGACACCACACTAAGGAATTCTACAGCCAATTTGTTGAAATCATGTTTAAAGTCAGAAAAATGTGTAAATTGTGCCGCACTTTTGAATAGAATTCTCCTGTTTGGCTGTCGAAAATAGAACACTCCAATTTCTGTAATTTTCCAAAATAATTTTTCGTCACATATTGCATCTTGACTAGAGTCATTTGGATCTATAACAGGTGAAAATTAAAGAATCATCAAAACCTCAAACGTATAAAAGCTAAAAGCAGGAAGAGCACATCACTTCTACCACTGTGGTCCCTGTGACTGCACTGAGCCTTTCTTCTATTTCCAATGCAAAAAATGGAGGAAATAAAAAGTTTTTTTTCAAATAAATTTATTTGAACTTGAAAAATTTGATTAATGTTTTTTTTCCCCACCCGACCAAATGTGCTCTACAGGAGGAACTCAATATCTTTGCCTGACCTTTCCTTAGTGTGTCCTTTTGGACCTTTGCTTATTTCATCAATACCTGGGTGCATTGTCCTGTTGACATTTTATTGTATTATTACAACCTTTATCACAAAGAACTTTCAGAGCCGGGAGCCCTATAGACTGAAGATGATACGAGGAATCTGTTCATCATGTGTTGTCTTGTGGTATCCATGGGTCTTGCCATTTATCAAAGGTCCCAGATTACACAAAATCGACCCTTGTGATGCTGTTACCTCCTCAAAAACATACTGGGAGTTGTGATTTGTTTCATTCGCACATGTTTAGCTACTTTTTACCTTTAGTTCAGGAGGGACTGGCAATTCAAGGGATTCAAGGCACTTCTCATATTACCACATGGCATCTCTTTTCTCTAGATTTGAACCCAGTATTAGGAAATGACTATTGATTTAATGTTTACATAAAAAATTCAGCTAAATCAAACAATATTTAGAGGTTGAGGAATACAGTCAAAGATCCCTCGTTCTGTCCTTTGTTTAACCTGCAAACTGTGCACGTTTAATGCAAAATTACAACAAATAGTAACTAAATGTATTTAAATAAAAAGTGAAGGCAGAGATTCAGTTTGTCTGTTCATTTTAATTTCTTTAACTTATAATAGAATATTTCACCAGTCACAAGCACCAGGCCGACACCAATAAACGCACTCCCCACCACAGGTAAAAGAGCGACATCTGTCAAATATAACACCACACAAAACCAGAGACCAGCAGTGTTTCTGAGGCAACTTCTGTCATCTTCACTTCCACTACACTAACAACACCACCTTCCTCCAGCCAGGCACATTTTTCCATGTTCCTGAACAACCTGAAGGAGAAATTGCTTCTCATCTTCATTTTTGGTGAGGATTGTATTAAAGTCTTGAATCAGCTTTCCTGCTCTTTCAGATGTGTCATTAACGACTCTCAGTGACTGGACCCCCTCCGTTTTCTTGGAATCTGCATTATCCTTCCACAAAAAACCCAAAACCAGTTATTACAGCCAGTTATTGGCTGTAAGTAAAGGGAAATACATATAATAACAAATGCGCAATGACAAAATAGTCAGACGAGACGGCATTTTGTAGAAACTTCATGCGTCTTGTCCAATCAGCTCAGAATTTTACCAGATTTTACCATTTTTAGTTTTAGATCTGTGATATCTTCATGCAGGGTTCAAATCAGTGAAAATTAAACTTTTTTTTTTTTTTTTTGGCCACCCTACATGACATCATAAGGAGTGTTTTCTGCTTTCGGGAGAAAAAACTCGGCTTAAATACGCAGGTCTGTGAGTTAAACATGTGGGAATGAAACCAAACCCAGTTCCAGGTATGTTTGTGATGAAGATTTCAGATCAGAAAACGGTGCAATATGCACCCTTTAATGTCATTTTTGGATCATTCAAATATAAAATTCAATGTGAAAAATTAATTGCTATGACAACAGTGGTGTTTTTCCTCAGTCTCGATAAGCGTAAACCGTTCGGTATTAGAAGCAAAGGAAAACGTGATAAAGAACAGCTGAAAGAGAGGACAGGATCTGTGTTCAGCAGCTGTGAGGCTGTTAGGAGCATTTTAACTAAATTCACATATTAAGGAAAGTTTGGTAATGAGCTTTTGACAATCTGCTTCCACACTGCAAGATTTAACAAAGGGAAGAAATTTAATCGGAAGACCAGATTTCAACTAATTATATTTTGGGGGGAAATACATGTGAACGAAATGTAAAAATAAAATATAAAACCAAAATATGTAATTTTCAGAAATATTTTCATCAAAACATGTGGAGGATGTGGGTGGGGTTGATATGACAAGGTGAAAAACATGGACGCTTATTCTTACTCGATGGCTTTACCTACTTGTCTCCATGGATACTGTAGATCAAGTTTAATGGCACACTATGGAATATTCTGGGCAAAGCAAAAACACATTCATAGAATTTTCGAGCAATTTTCTCCCTTCAAATTCTGAACTCAACGTCTGAAGTCAGTAAAAGCATGAAAAGGCCAATTTGGGAGCAGTATCTGAGTGATTTTGCGATTTGAGATTTGAAAATGTCTCTGTTCAAAGGTCACGTTTTAAACACGTCCGGAAGGATTAACAAAAGCACCGAAATCTGAACTGACAAACTAATCCAGCTTTTTCAGTTCTGATTCTAATTTCAATACCGTTTTCAATACTATAGTTTTCTGTATATGCCGACACGGTCATGTTCTCCAGCTGTTATTTATCTCTCTACTACAGAAAACTACAGAAAAACTTTGTATAAATAAAAACTCAAACATTATCAGAATCAGAATCAGAATCAGAATGTGTTTTATTGCCATATGAGTGAACAGGTTCACAACATTAGGAAATTGCTGCGGTACTTGGAGCAGGATGTAGACAAACACTGACATGCAACAAATAATAGAATAAAATAAAGCTATAATATAACAAAATTTACAAATTTACAGGAGTATAATAATATAGAGTATGAGAGTGCAAAACAGGCAGGTGCAGGCAGGTGCGAGAACACAGGGTCATGTGACAGAAGCAGAGTGGGGGGTAGGACCAGTCCGAGTGTTATTATTTATGAGTCCAACAGCAGAGGGGAAGAAACTGTTTTTGTGGCGAGAGGTTCTGGTCCGAATGGACCGTAGCCTCCTGCCTGAGGGGAGTAGGTCAAAAAGTCCATGTCCAGGGTGAGAAGGATCAGCTGCAATTCGACCTGCACGTGTCCGAGTCCTGGAAGTGTACAGGTCCTGTAGAGATGGAAGGCTGCAACCAATCACCTTCTCAGCAGAGCGCACAACACGTTGCAGTCTCTGTTTGTCCCTGGTGGTGGCTCCAGCATACCACACGGTGATGGAGGAGGTGAGGATGGACTCGATGATGGCAGTGTAGAACTGCACCATTGTCCGTGCTGGCAGGTTGAATTTCTTCAGCTGCCTCAGGAAGTACATCCTCTGCTGGGCCTTCTTTATGATGGAGGTGATGGTGGGCTCCCATTTGAGGTCCTGGGTGATGGTGATCCCCAGGAAGCGGAATGAGTCCAGAGTGGTGATGGGGGTGTCGGTCAGGATGATGGAGGGGAGTGGGGCTGTGTGCTTCCTAAAGTCCACAATCATCTCCACTGTCTTCTGGGCATTAAGCACCAGGTTGTTCTGGCTGCACCAGGACACCAGACGATCAACCTCCGTCCTGTAGGCAGACTCATCCCCGTCCGAGATGAGCCCGATGACCGTGGTGTCATCTGCAAACTTGATGAGCTTGACAGACTGATGGGAAGAGGTGCAGCAGTTGGTGTACAGGGAGAAGAGCAGAGGAGAAAGAACACAGCCTTGGGGAGAGCCGGTGCTGATGGTCCGGGAGTCCGAGACATTCTTCCCCAGCCTCACGTGCTGCTTCCTGTCTGTCAGGAAGTCAGTGATCCACCTGCAGAGAGGATCAGGCACGTTCATCTGGGACAGCTTGCCTTGGAGGAGGTCAGGGCGGATGGTGTTGAAGGCAGAGCTGAAGTCCACAAACAGGATCCTGGCGTAGGTTCCCGGGGAGTCCAGATGCCGCAGGGTGAAGTGTAGAGCCATGTTGATGGCGTCGTCTACAGACCTGTTGGCTCTGTAGGCAAACTGCAGGGGGTCCAGGAGGGGGGCCGTGAGGGTCTTGAGGTGGGGTAGAACCAGGCGCTCCAATGACTTCATGACCACAGATGTCAGAGCCACAGGTCTGTAGTCATTGAGTCCGGTGGTCCTTGGCTTCTTGGGGACAGGAACAATGGTGGAAGTTTGAAACTTTCTGGGCCACTAAACTGTTTTATTACATCAATTAAAACTAATGCGAGACAGTTCAGAACATGTATGTGCTGTAAAAATCTACAAGATATAAAGATTTTATGCAGAATAAGAAATTATCATTCGCGATGCGCTAATTATGGATGGGACAATAAAGAAAAATATTGTTAATCGTAATAAAAGGATTGACAGTATTTGCTCATGGGGCATTTTATATAATCGTGATAAACGCCAACAAAAATAATCGCAATTTTATCATTAGAATGTGTAGAAATAAAATACTTAAATATGGAACTACGCCCCACCCTTTATGAGTTGGGCGTCATCCTTTAATAATGATCGTAATATAACAGTTAATCGTAATTATTCTGGCCATGATAATCGTGACAACCATCCATCCAGCAGCGACTCCCAGACTTCCTCCACCCTGGACACTTTCTCCGGTGTTCCCAGGCCCAGAGACATAGTCCCCCCAGCGTGTCCTGGGTCTTCCCCGGGGCCTCCTTCCAATGCGACAGGCCCGGAACTCCTCTCGACGTGGAGGAAAAGATAATTGTGACACCATAATTTCAATATCGACGCCATGCCTAGTGCAAATTGTGTCCATTCAAATTGCGATTTCGGTATTATCACGAATAATCTTGCAGCCCTAAAACATTCCTGACCTAGAAATGGCTGAACCTTGCTCATAATTAAAATTTTATTAAGTGCAGAGCTACATTTGCCCCATTTCGACGTCCTAGAATGTCCCTAATGTGCCCCGGCACCCCAGCCTCTCCCAGTGGCTCAGTGACTTTGACTTTGCCCAGTGGAAAACTCTCGCCTCTGACAAATATGAGCTCATCTTCAGTGCAGTTGAGGTTAGGGGCAGTCACCAGTCTGGGGCCCGTGTGTGTTAGCCTGCGTGCTAGCCTGCTATCGCTAACGGCAACAACGAGACAAATGAGAAGTGGCACCTCCGAGGGGAAAACAAGGCCAACGCCAACAGAAGGTCTGTTGTAATATCATAGAGGGAAGAGACCGAGAAACAGTCCTGGAATCACTCTGAAGTGGAAATGTGCTCATATAGACGTGTTTATTTACTGTGCCATGGTCGGTCTGCTGTAATTGCGTTCAGCACGGCTACTTCCTAATGAAACTCTGCAGCTGATGTCGTTAACGCTCCCTTGGGGTGTGATGCTATCTATAGGCACTGCTCTGTCTGAAGGTCTGACACTCAAGTTAGACTTAATCTGAGCTTCGTTTTAACACAGTCTGACCAGAAATGACGGATTTAGCGTCAACTACAACAGATTTGTGCTGGTAAACAAGTCCCAAATAACTTTACAGCCACAATAGTTTTTACACAGGGAAAATGTGCTGTTTAAATCCATTTTGTATTTTTTCTTGAGTTTACAGACAATCAAAACAAAACCGTGTAACCATGGTAACTGCTGAAATTTCTGTCATCTACATACATGTAGTGCACCCTTAACGCCGGGTGTACACTGTGCAATATTTTCGATCGTTTCACTCACTCTGCGACCAAATCGCAGGGTTTAAAAGTTCACAGCTCAAGATTCATGTTCTCACACTATACGAACGACTTCAACAGTACGAAACCCTCACGAGAGGCGCCTGGATTTTTGAACAGGTTTGATATTCTTGCGACCTACGTTTGCCAATCGGGAGCTGGTCGTGAGGTTGTCATCGGTTCTTATTACCCTGTGTATTCTACACAAAGCATAACTAGGGGTGTAACGGTACATGTATTTGTACCGAACCGTTTCGATACGGGACGTTCGGTTCAGTGCAGGGTTGTGCACTGTTACGACCCAGCTCTGCTAGGGACCGGGGAAGTAACTAAATAACCGAGATGTAAAATGGAATAAATAAGGTAATTTAATTAAAAGGAATGTACAACGTAAATTAAACAAAACAGGCTAAAATATGTACAGAAAACAACCTAAACTAAGAAACAAAGTGACAGGACTGAAATATAACGGGTTTTGTGCCTAAACGGGTCATGTAGGTCTGTACAAAACAAAACAAGTGACACAATAAGGGACACAACAAAACAAAATCACAAATGTCCCGAAACAAAAGTCACCTAAACCTACAAACAGAATCAAATGACAACTAAAAAGACACAAAACAGAACTAAACTAAACTAGTGTCTCTCACACAAAGTTAGACGAACACTAATGAGACACAAACACAAAATGACAGACTGGCCACAAAGGCCTGCCGCCCCGAACAGGTGAGCAGAATCTTCTTAAATAGGGGGAGGAGGCTGGCGGTGAGGGGGGCAGTGACTGAGGGTTGAAATTCCCACCAATCAGGGACTAGGGCTCAACCAGCAAGAATTCAAATGACAAAACAATAAATTAAAGCAGACACCACAAATCAAAGAACTGGAGGCCTGGGGCTGTAACATGCACGAGTGAGTTCATGCAATTTGTGTGTTAAGTTAACAAGATGCCGCTCTGAATAAAAACAGGTGATTTTGTCAAATACAGTATTAAATTTCGTTCAAGCTCTCCTGCACTAGATATTAGCAGACATATAATACTACATCCCTGACTCAGAATTTCATCAGGCTTCTATACAAAATAGTTGAGTTGGAGCGTGTTGAATTAGCACGAGTGGGTCTAGGTTGTGAGCGAGCGATATTGTCTAACTCAGCGGGGAAAGGACGGCCGCTCAGTGCAGGGGGATTCCCTCAAGGTGTTGCTGGCACCTGATCCCAAAGCCCTGGGAAACAGAAAGTTCGAGGCGAGAGAAGCTGTAAAGCGCAGAGCCGCACCATAGGATTGCAAAAATGGCATGGTGTACACCCATCTTAATGTGATGTCACTACAAAGTATCAATAGGGTTGTCAAATAAAAAAGTCTAATAGCATACCAATACACTCACTCACCACTTTCATACTAGGCAATGCAGGTAAGTGTCTTGCCTAAGGACACAGCAATGATTTCCACTGCTGCTGCACCAGCTGAGCACCTGGCATCAGAGAACGGACCCTAACACTGCTTAAGCTTCTGACATCAGAGGAGATCAAACAGGTTCAGCCACACAAATGGACACATCTTTGAAATACCTCAAAGCCTTCGAAAGTGTGAAATATGATTTTAGAAACGCCAGCAGAGGGCGCAGGAGTGGAAGTTTAAGGGAGGTTAAGTCAGTGAGCCAGTGATCCTCAAAAATGTTTAAGTGTAAGACAATTTGAGCTCCTATACGAGGTGAGAACAAGACTTGAACAAGACAAAACGTGGAGGAGCTTTATCTATAGCAGTGAAGGGCATTGATTTTGAGCTGTGAAAAGGTAGACAGACAAAACATGACGGATAACTGAAATATCTGAATAAATCACAACTCCAGATTGTTACCCTTTAAAATGGTAAAAAGCTAAAATATTAAGTCTAGCATAAAAAAAGGCCATTTAATAAGAGATACTGTATGACGCATGCCCTGCTTGACCTCGCTGTAGTAAAATATGAAGTTATCTCAGGGACGTATATGCTTGTCTGGGAGATGTTGTGGCGGTGAGCTGCAGAAAATCCGCTTTCATCAATAAATTATGACAGTGCAGAGCCTCTGATCTGCATTAAACAAAGAAGTCACATACAAGCTACACAAGGCCAAACAGTGCCAGAGATTTTGAACTAGAAAAAGTACTGTACTGCTTCTTTCAGGACTTGCTCAGTCGGCATACACTCCACGATTTTGGTCATTTGTGATGTAAGACTACTGATTTTACATTGAAAAAAATGATGATCTATGCATTTGTTCAATTAAAAGGGCCCATATTACACTATTTTCTGATCTGTTATAATTAGGGATGTAACAAGGTCTCACAATAATATCATGGACCATCACAATATATCGAATCACAAGTTTCTTTGCTTAAATCAGTGGTTCTTAACCTGGGTTCGATCGAATTGACTGCAGGAAATTTTGTGCGCATGATAGTCTTGTGACTGTCGTGATGGTGTCGTGTAATTTCTTTCTTAATATTTTCCCTTCATACTATGTCGAGCAAAAAAAGAAAGTGGTCGGACAAATATGTGCAATATGGATTCACATGTGCACCAATAAAATATATATACCTATGTTTGAATTTGAAAAAAACATATTTTATTTTTTCCAATTAAGAAGGGTTCGGTGAATGTGCAGATGAAACTAGTGGGGTTCAGTACCTCCAACAAGGTTAAGAACCACTGGCTTAAATGAATAGTTCTGATGCAGAAATAGCTAAAAAAAAACAGAGGGAACTACATAGACCATGATCCTTTGCTCTGTTTCAGTGCAGACGACATGAAGAAATAACTGTTTGAAATCTTCATTCTTTGGATTAAGTCTTGTGAAGGCATTTTTAGAGGAAAAAGTAACAGATTCATAGTTTTGTGCCTCCACAAAATATTGTAATAAATATGGTACTGTGAGAAGTAAATGGTGAAAATATCGTACAGAGAGATTTGGATATCGTTCCATCCCTAATGACAATAAATGTTGGACCAAATGACTGGTATTTTAGAATGTCAGTCTTATTATGTAGAATATCATAATATCGTGAGCCTCCCCAACATATCATGAGCTTTCCCACGATATCGCAATAAATATCGTACCTTAAGGTTCATACCATGATGATATCGTATCGTGCGACCAGGATATCATTACACCGCTAGTTAAAATAGTTTAATTCCAAACAGACCTGGAGTTGTATTTTGTTTCATTCACACATGTTTAACACACAAACTCTTCTCTCAAACTGAAAGCACGTGGTACTACAGGAAGTTCTCCGTTGTGTTTTAAACTCCATCGACGTTCACTAGAATCATTTGGATGATTTTGGCTCTGGAATTGCCTCATCTCTATAAACAAAAGGTTAAAAGTTGCTATTAACTTGAAAAGTACTGAAAAACACAACTCCAGGTCTGTTTTTCAGAAGGTAACGACAATAAAACACGACTTAATGCTCACAAGAGTCAATTTTGTGTAATATAGGACCTTTCGTGCAATTGTAGTATTGAAATTGGTATCGCGCATCAAACATTTTCCTTAGGATCAATATCGAGTTTGGAATTTTAGTACCGTGACAACACTCGCTGGGATCTTACTTAGGAAGAACCAACAATCACGCTTTAAAGTTTTCAGCAAAGCCATTTCATACCAATGCATCAAATGTGTGTGCGAGAAGTTTTATATTCAATAAAATACTTGCAGCCTTGCCCGTAGTTGCAACATTCCGGCCGTAAATTGGAAGTAATCGCGATGCGCTCCCAATCCCTGCAGCGGACCCTGTGGTGTGTGTAAACAAAACAACAATGCCGTGACCTCGATGAGCACAGTTTTTAAAAAAAGGAAATTCGGTTTGGAGGCCAGACGGGTCCTTTTGTCAGAGATGAGTTGCTGGTGGCGAAGTCTGTGCCCCGCGGCTGGAGACACAATGAGGAGCCCGGCTGGAGATTTTGTACTGCAGATTTTTACAGAGGATTTCTCGTAATCACTGAAGACCGTTACAATTTGCTGAATGTCTCTCCCTGCTCTTCATCCACACTAGGCCTGTTATAATGATTAGTATACTGACTTATCGTTCAATATATGAGAACTGGGACATAATTTCAGACTTTAGTATTTATTTATATACAGTCCCATCTACAAACATGCAAAATAAAAGTGGATAGTACACTATATTGTCCATTACTTTCTCGTTTTTGCCTAATTTAGTGACCTTAACCCTGCCTAGAAATGTCAATAATTACTGTATTGACCTATCTAGTCCAATCAGGTTCATGTGGTCTTCTGATAAACGATGTTATAAGGTTATTTTTTCAGACCAAGAGTTTGTTTTCATACCTGACCGTTTGGAAGTGGTCACGTGATGTTGCTGTGACGTGTCCAGTCCAGCGTCTTCCTGTCAGTGGAGGTTTTGTTGCTCAAAACACAAAGCAGAACAACAACAACTCAAATCGGCCATTTCTGACCACTGTAAAAGAGAGAACCGCACTATGGACGGGGACGGCGCAAACGTCACCGGGTCAGAGGACAATAAACACAGTCGCTGGATTAAAGAGGCAAACAAAATATGGAAACGTGCCCACGGGATGATAAACCGGGACGAGGGGGCCTTTTTACTCTCACACACCTGGGATACTATCTTAAGGAAGTCGGACTGGAGATGGAGCTGTCGTCCTGCTTCTACTGGTAGGAAGAAAGCACCAAAAAGCTAAAACTCCAGGTACGTTTTTGATGAGGTAAAAATATTCTAACATGGCCTTAAGCTCACAAGAGCCAATTTTGCGTAACAAGTGCCCTTTAAGTGCAGGAAAAGCCCATTCTAAGATGTCAGGGGCACTTTAATATACGCAAGAGAAGACCTTTTAAGAGCTTTACAAAGGTTTTTATTGTGCAGCTCGTGTCACACACACGTATAACTATTCTAAAATACAAAGTAAAACATGACGATAGGATACAGGTGAAACAGTTGAGAAAGCTGTATAACCCAGCGACGATGTTTGTTGTGCTCTGTCCTACTGATGTTCATTGAGGAAGTTGGACTGCAGAAACCTGAATACATGAGCTGAGTGGACACGTCACAGCAACACCACATGATCACTCTAAGGAAGACCACTAGTCGAAAGTGTCGGGTATGAAAACAAACTCTCGGTCTGAAAAAAGAACCTAAAACCATACTGTATATCATTCATTCAATAAGGAACAATTATTTCAGGCGGGTCAAGATTGGAGAGAGATCGGTTAGTCAATATAATGGGCCAATATTTCCACTTTTTAGCGTATCAGATATTGGCCTCCATTACAACATGCAGACCGAATATATGCATATAGCTTATATTTGAATCCAGTCATCCCTCACTATATCGCAGTTCATCTTTCGACCAACGTGAGTTTTTCCATGGCCAGTGCAGATTGTTTTGCTTTGCTGATATTTCTGGGCTGTTTCGTCGGACAGACTTTGGTAATTGGATAACTGGTCCCCCAATTATCTAATTTGAATTTAGTAGAAACTCATTCACGACTTTGTTTTACTACAAATTGGATTAAAAAAAGCGGTGTAGCCACATTTTTGCAGTGTCCTTTTTGGACTATTTGGAAGTATAGTGGTCCCTCGTTTATCGCGGGGGTAACATTTTAAAAATAATCCGCGATTGGCGAAATCCGCAAAGTAGTCAGCTTTATTTTTTACAATTATATATGTTTTAAGGCTGTAAAAACCCCTCCTTGATGTGAGCAGGGAGGGATTTCATGGATTTTTTTGCATGGTTTTTTGTGTTCTACGCCCCGATTGGCTAAAAGACAATCCACGCATTGTTTTCGGCTTAATTAAAGGTGGCATAACAATGTTTTTCTCCCCCCGCTCCCCCTCCCTGCTCAGATCACAGAAGGGTTTTACTGATATTAAAACATACATAATAATTGTAAAAAATAAAGCTGACTACTTCACGGATTTCACCAATCGTGGGTTATTGTTAGAACATAAACGATAAACGAAGGACCAGTGTACTTCCAAATAGGGCACCGCAAAATTGTGACTACACCGCTCTCTTATCCAGTTTGTCGTAAAACAAGGTCGTGAATGAGTTTCTACTAAATTCAAATTAGATAATTGGGGGACCAGTTATCCAACTACCAAAGCCTGCCCGACAAATCAGCCCAAAAATATCAGCAAAGCAAAACAATTTGCGTCGGCCATGAAAAGACTCGAGTGGGTCGATCTCTAGTCAATGTTCATTATAGGTACTTTTTCTTTGCACTAATGGGAGACTTTTTGTTAAACGTTTTGCATTATGACAAGATTTGAGCTGTACAGGGTGGAATAAATAACTCATAACATGGAAGTTAAGTGTGTTCAGTGTTTCATCTATTGCAGCTCATGTTCATTAACAATACTCATTAACAATAGCCTAGAACTGTTTTTTTTGTTTGTTTTTTCATGACATCACGGGGTGGAACAGAGCATTTCAAGCTTTGGAGATGTAAAGAGACTAAAAATTAAAGCGTTACTCACATGTATGCGTTTTGTTTGCCTTTCAGCATGGCTAAAAGCTCTCAAGAATTGATTCTGTGTAATATGGGACCTGTAATTTAGAAAAGTTATGCGTCACATCTAACCTGTCCCGAGTATATTAGCGTGTATATTATCGCTGTGCCCTTTCCAACCCCAGGCCAGTCTTTACACTGTGTGACGGGTGAACACAAACAGCTCATCAGAGACAACAGTGGCACACATCCATCTCCATAATGAAGCACTTTTACAGCCTGTGAGCACATGCACCGCTCAATAGGCTTCATCTGCACTGCATCACCCGACACCGCCAACTGTCACTGGGTCTGAGGGCATGCACTGATGTAGTAAGTGTTGGCAGCCGGCATTTTAAGCAGAGAAATACCTTTTTTTTCCCCTTTTACTCTTTTAAATTAATACACGTTTTTCTTCATATTGAACAATCTGGATTTTATGTTTGAGTCTGACTTGAATATTTGTCATTTACAGCAAAAAATATTCAAAAATTCTTCCTCCACAGTATGATCTAGTGTAGTCACGATACTCAACACAGTTTCAATACTAAGGAATAGCCTTGATACTCAATACTGATTCCAGTACCACAATGATAATTAAAATCAGTTTTTTAGGCTATAGAATGTGATTTTTAACATTAAATTAAACACTTTCTTTTATATTATATATCCGTGTAATCCCCCAGTTGTCCAGATAGTGCTCCATGGGATTATACTAGTCTATGTACTTATTCTGATACAACTCAAGATCGTTCTAAAGCGATTCAGGAAACGTTCATTCATCTGTGCTGTGATATGAGTGTGGCTGATATGAGCACTTAGAGACATGTCGCCCTCAAGACGTGTTCTCAGAGGTGCCTGTGTGAGCAGAGTGTGCTGCAAATGTGTTGGTTTTCAAGATACTTTTGGTTCTCTCTCATTGTTTAGCGCTTAGCGGCTGCAAAATACCACACGTAAACTGTCTGTCTTTCCAGTAAGAAGGTTCTGGATTCGATTCCCAGGTCGCCCGGGCCTTTCTCTGTGGACTTTGCATGTTCTCCCCATGTCTGGGTCGGTTTCCTCCAGACTCTCCAGTTTCCCCCAACAACCCAAAAAACATGCACAGGGGCTGCAGGTGGAAACGAGCTCTAGTGCTACAACCTGGCACAGTGCAGCCCTCCAGCTAAGGTTAATGCAGATTGTGCACTGTCCCCGTCTCATAAATAAAATAAATTGGTGCTTGTTCTTAAATTGGCTTACTGTATAGTGACTATAGTTGCAGTATAGTCGTTACTGGACCTGAAATGATATGCAAATGAGCTGTGAATAGAGGTGTGAATGATGGGCATTTAGGCATATAATTACTGCTGTGAGCCTCCATTTAGGCAAACCGCTAAAGGATAAGTGGCAGTTTCTTTACTTTGTTTACAGGCTAGAATGCCATTCAAAAATCCCATTAGACCTACGGTCTTTAAACATGACTGTAAAGAGACAAAATAACATTAAATAGCCTAGATAAACCCAACTTAAAATCCTATTAAACCAAACCTGAGTTTTATAATCAAATGGAGATGTAAAGTGAATTTGCTATTGGCAGCTCTAAAGCCCGTTTTATTGGTATGAGATCAGACTTTTTAAAAATCCATATCGGTCGGGCCCTACTTTTTAGTATCGATACCTGCTCAAATTAGTACTAGTGTCGATACTAAATTTAGTATCGATTAATATTGGATTTTCAATACTTTTGACAGTCCTACACTCCGCTCCAAACCACATGTTTTTACAGACAGAGGATTAGCTGTAGACCTCGAAGATTAAAAATTATTTTTAAAAGGTGCACTGTGTAACATTTCTAGTAGAGGGTCCAACACCTGTTTGTCTCCATGGAAATGTTATTGCTTTGTCTAGAATGTTCCACAGTATAGATTAAACCTCCTTTTAGCAGGAGGGAGGGAAGCAGGTTACAGCACTACGCTACATTACAGTTCAGATCTGTGGAGAGTCGTGCCATTTCGCAGAAGGAATGATTGTATTTTTGAGCAATAGGAAAACCTGTAATGAATTCTAGATAGAGATCATACTGTGGAACATTCCAGGCTAAGAAAAAACATCTCCATGGAGACAAGTAGGACCCTCCCCCAGAGCAGCCTTAATCTTGATCCAGATTAAAGGTGCACTGTGCAACTTTTCTGGTGGTCCATCAAATCCTTTCTATCTTCATGAAGACCAAACCAGACCAAGTTACAGGTCAGATCCATGGAGAGGCGACCCCGCTCACAGTCAGAATACCTGTTTCCTAGATATTTTTGAAGCATAAAACCACCTTGAATAAATTTAAGGTAGAGCTGTTTAATGTCATACTGTGGAACATTCCAAGCCTAGCAGTGACATCTCTATAGAAACACAATGAGCTTTTAAAATATGACAGCACAGCCCTAAAGGTAAAAGTTTGTGATGAAACTTTGTGTACAAGAGTTCAATTATTGCACTTGGATTGCTACTGGGAAATGTGAAAATTATCTCTTCGTTAGTAATGGGCAGATCAATACCAAAACGTCGATATTTCTCAAAAACCACTCAGTTCACTGATGGGGACTTGTGTCTGAGAGCACGCACCACTGTAATGAGCAAGTGTTCTCACCCTTCAGGTATTTTCAACAGCAAACTTTTAAAGCAGAGTCTCACCTCAAAGCAACAAGATCAAAAAGTCTAGTGGGGACGTCGTGTGTGGGAGTTTGCAGGTTCCTCTGTACCTCCAAACACCCATAGCTCAAGATCTGGTGACTCCTCAAAAACAGACCTGGAGTTGTGCTTTGGTTCATTCACATACGTTTGAGTAATCCTTTATTATGAGTCTGTCTACATCTCCAAAACTCAAAATGCTTTGTTCCACCTTGAGATGTCATGAAGCAATAGTTTTAAAGTCTAAAGTCTAAAGTAGCATCTACCTTCTACACCTTTGGTTCAGTAGAGATTGGGCGGTATCCTAATTTTGATACCGTTAAACCTTCTCAGCAGTTTACCGGGGTATATGGTATTATGGTGACTAATTAAGAATGATTTTATACCATTCAGAAACAGATTAGCAGCATTATATTTGAAGATGAGGCACAAATTCTGATCAAAACAAACTTCACCGGTGCGTATTTCCTTCCATTTAATGATCTGGGACACGCCAAGACAAGAAAAGCTCAGAAGAGGCAGATTCCAGAATAAAAAGTAAAAGGCGATAGTCCACGGCGTGTGATATTTCCCACTGCAGCATGTTGTATCTGACAGACCCCGCGCTCTCGGCACTCAGAGAAGTTACCGTCTCCTCCGTGAAAGTTTGACTTCGCCATCTGAACTTTCTCCTCTTCAGCGCCTCGTCCCCTCTCGACTCTCGGCGTTCAATAAAACGTCTCCATCGCAAACTTTTCGGCTCAACGTCACAAACGAAGCGTCAGGGTTTTTTTCTTCTTCCTCGCTGCGTGTGGATGGAAATCTCCGAGCGTAACGACGTTTGAAGAAGAGAGAGAGCGGAGGGGAGAAAGTCTGCGCTGTGCCCTGTGTCTGAGGCGACTGTGGTGGGATCTCTGGCCTGACGCAGGGTCGTAGCTCCTCAACATTTGCTGTTTCTCCCCTGTCATTCGACCTGAAGCCAAAATGCTTCTAATATTATATTAGGTCCTCATGTGCTAGGGGTGTGCATTGCCTCGAGTCTGACGATACGATACATATCATGAAATGCATATCACAATTCAATATATCACGATATATCTCAATACTAAAACAATGGATGATATTGAAATTTATCATTACTTCTAATAATATTGTCAACTGGACCTTCACAGGAACCAAATTGTATGAAATATATTTTATTACCTGTTTTAAATCATGAGAACAGTGAATGCAATTAATGAATATTAGTGAAAAATATTTAAAAAAATCGATTCAGATGCATTTGAATCGATTCGAGAATTGTGCAATGAAGTATCACGATATATCACTGAATCTTTTTTTTTTTTACACCCCTATTATGGGCTGCAGATTTTTTTAATGACTGTAATTAAACTGATACCGTTGCTACGTGTTGATACCGTGGGATACCATTTTACCGTATTACCGCCTAAACCTACTTCCTGTATTACCACATGACATCATAAGGCGGAACAGGGTGTTTTCTGTTTGAGATAAGGTTAAATATGCAGGATTTGTACGTTAAACATGTGAATAAAACAAAACGCAACTCCAGGTATGTTTTTGATGAGGAAACATTATAACAGATTGAAATAGCGAAATATGGGCCCTTTAAATATTACTGAATTATATAATTGAATTGAAGCCAAGTACATTCTGTTTTACCTCCCAGAAAGTGCATTATAAAAGCAGAACTTTGATTTAGATACTGTTAGATAGACTTAAATGCCTTTACATTTTCAAACAAACAACAGACTCCACCAAAAATCACATAAAATGAACGGCTTTCTTATATCTTCACTCTGTGTACAAGACTTCTGTTCAGTCATTGATAAACAGTTTCTATGAACACGGTGCCAGGACACTGACTTATTCTATAGAAAACACAGCTGTTCCTCTGTCTCCACGTCCCGTATCCACACACTGCACACACTATACGGCCCATAGACAAGTGAAGGCTTGTTCCTGCAGGGATCTTTGTTGACTATTGACAGACATTTGTCATTCAATACTACAGCTTGCGTTGCTTTTTTATTTATTTATTTTTTACAGTTCAATCACACGTAACACTTTGTATTGGGAAAAAAAAGCCTATCTCTCTATAACTGC
The DNA here is from genome assembly GCA_030686955.1 of Odontamblyopus rebecca. Taxonomy (NCBI): domain Eukaryota; kingdom Metazoa; phylum Chordata; class Actinopteri; order Gobiiformes; family Gobiidae; genus Odontamblyopus; species Odontamblyopus rebecca. Next base: position 32,192,818 of record CM060664.1, read on the forward strand.
TGCTGTCAGCCTCCTCATTTTCCTTTTTTGTCTTAAAATGTCCATATTATTCCCGCTCTGCACAATATTGATGTTTTCATTTCGCTATTTTCTCCATAAATCAATTCCTGTTTCTACTGTGTAACTTTGAATTTGCTCCAGTAACTGCTAGCCATGTGAGCTTCATTTGACTGGAGTTGAACACTATGGGTGCCGTCACAGTCCCTTAGTCCACTTCTTTATACAGTCTACGGTGACAGCACAACTTTAAATGGAGAAGAAGGTAAGTAATATACTAATAACACTGGAAAACGTGAGATGATTTGCTAAAATTGGTTAAATTGTAATGTACACACGAATGCATCACCAATAGGGGTGTCACGATATCCAAGTCTCACGATATGATATTGTTACTGTATGAACCTCATGGTACAATATTATTGTGATATCGTGGGAAAGCTCACAATATTCTACATAATAAGACTGATTATAAAATGTATTAATTAATTAATCATTGCATTTATATAGCACTTTTCATGACACCCAAAGCGCTTTACAGTTCATTATTCATTCACTCGACACTCGGTGGTGAGGAGTTACTGTTGTAGCCACAGTTGCCCTGGGGCAGACTGACAGAAGTGAGGCTCTAATCTGCACCATCGGCCCCTCCGACCACCACATCACACATACACACCACCTTCATACTAGGCAATGTGGTTGAAGTGTCTTGCCTAAGGAAACAATGACAGGATTTTTGTGACTGGCGCCCCCCTGTGGCCCCTGGAATTCCCAGTGGTTCCCATCCAAGTACTAACCAGGCCCGGCCGAGCTCAGATCTGACGGGATCAGGCTTTGACAAACCGGTACGGCCACAAAAATGCTTTGACCAGTCATTTGGAGCAACATTTATTGTCATTAGGGATGGATCAATATCCAAATCTCTCTGTACCATATTTTCATCATATACATCTCACGGTACGATATTTATTGCAATATTTGTAGAGGCACAAAAATCTGCTACTTTTTCCTCTAAAAATGCCTTCACAAGACTTAAGCCAAAGAATGAAGATGTAAAAGTGCTTAGAACAGTTATTTCTTCATGTCGTCTGCACTGAAACGGAGCAAAGGATCATGGTCTATGTAGTTCCCTCAGTTTTTTTTTTTTTTTTTGTTTTTTTTAGCTATTTCTGCATCAGAACTATTCATTTAAGCAATGGTCCACAATATTATTGTGAGACCTTTGACAATACGATATCACCATATTTCTGTTATTGTTACATCCTTAATCACCACCATTTATTTTTGAGACATTCAGTATTGAATATAGAGTAAAAAATATGAGCAATTTCTTGAAAATATACAGTATTTTCTTTCCTAAATAAGTTCTAAAAGTTCCACATGGAAACAGACGCAGGATGCACTTTGCTGTTATCAGACCCCTTTGCGCATCTGTGCATTTTCTGCTCGGACACCTCCCATCTTCACAGTTGGTATATTTTTAGAGTGCAGAGCTCGGCTTGACCCAACGTGACCCAGAACAGAGTGTCATAGGAGAGCGTGAGTGATGTGGTTTGCAGGAGGCTGACAGGTGATGGAGACAGGGCCACGCGCCGCACCTGCCACATCAGCTTCTGCCAGAAAGTCAATGGGAAAAGTTTGTAATGTGATAAACCAGGGTAATATGAAAATTAAGTGTTGAGATTTTGATGTTACCAAAAAAGTATGAATCGAGTGATAAATGTTGAAAGATGTTACTGGATTTCTGATTTATACTTCGTTAGCCTTGCTGGCAGTTTTTTCATATACTCTTTCGATCTTAAATTACGGCACTTTTGATGACAAGAGTGCAGTATGTGTTATGTGCTACTAAATTTGGAAGTCATTTTGAAGTAATTATTTCAACTCTGTAAAGAGAAAGGACACATCAAATTTCTCTGATTGGTTTTTCTGTTCATCTCGCCTTAAAATTACAGTCAGTTCTCTTGTCAGGCGAACACATTGTTGGGGCTGGGATCTTAGCAAGAAATATCTAGTAGGGATGCCCCGATACCGATACTGAATTACTGAATATCGGTGCTGATCCTGGAAAATTAGCTTGATCATGTGTCAGTTGCATGATATAGTTTCATTCGATATCCTGGTTGGACTCTTAACAGGCTGATATGGGCCTAAAACCCCATTCGGACAGAATAAGTACAACCTCGGGACGTCTGATAATTTGCAAACTACTGCCCCACCTCTGTGTTACTTGTAGCGGATTCGCACGGGATAAGCCAAGTCCGTAAGTTACACGATTTTGCTGACATTGACACAGAGATTGAAACCGAAAAGTACGCAGAAAAGAAAGAGATAGAAAAGGCACGCAAGTGTTATCAGCGGATGTCTGTGTTCGGCAAAATATAGTCGGTCATTTGCGGGGGAATTTTTACTTTACAAATGACGGACATGGCGCATACGCACGGGATTAAGATCTTAAACCCGATTCTCATGGGATAAGTACAACCTGGGGACATCTGGTAATTTGCAAATTCCCGCCCCACCTCTGTGTTACTCGCATTCGCACGGGATAAGCCAAGTCCGTAAATTACTCTATTTTACTGAAATTACGACCGGATATGTCGTAACATCACATCCGTTTCTGTGTCTTTCGCACTGCTAAGTAAGTAAATTTATAAAGTATGCTAAAAAAAAAATTTAAATTTAAAAAATGTTCCTTACAGCATGCGGCTACACATCATCCAGGTCAACATCCTGCGAGAATTTCCCTTTTTGAGGAACGGTTTCTATGTAGAGGCTATATTATAATTTTCCCCTAAAAAGTTCAAAACTGCTAATCAAAATTTCTACCGCAGCCGGAAAGAGATATAAAAGATAAAATATATAGAGAAAAGACCACGGAAATAAAAGGAATAGACAGAAAAGACGTGTAATTACGCCAACAAACACTGAGATGCAGATTCGCACAGGACGAGTATTATCACCGGACATCTGTGTTTGGTGAAATATAGTAGGTAATTTGCGGCGGAATTTTTACTTTACAAATGAAAAAAAACACGGGATTAAGATCTCAGACATTCTCCGCAATTATTACAAATCACCAAAGATCCGCAGGTAAAACTAATCCCGTGGGAATAGGGCTATTGTACGCAGAAAAGAAAGAGATAGAAAAGGCGCGCAAGTGTTATCAGCGGAACGTCTGTGTTTGGCAAGATATAGTCGGTCATTTGCGGGGGAATTTTTTCTTTACGAATTGCAGACATGGCGCATTCACACGGGATTAAGATCTCAGACGTCCTCCGCAATTATTACAAATCACCAAAGGTCCACAGGTAAAACTAATCCTGTGCGAAAAGGGCTTAAGACGTCTCATGAACTTGAATTCGTACAAAGCTGTTCAGTAGTTACCTGCAGGATACATAACAGTTCCATAACACGATGAGTTAAATTTAGTAAACCGTGCAGCCCTACAAAGGCAGAACGTGGTAACATTATGTCTTGTCAAATATTAGCTAATGTAATTTTGGGGTATATGAGACTTTTTTTTAAATCATGTGAATAAAAATCGTGAGCCAGTGAAAGATTTTGGTTAGTGTGGATCTGTCAGGGCAGATCAGGTCCATATATTCCGGTCACGCCCAGGAGTAACAGACTTCTGGAAAAAGATGGTTGAACGAATGCTTTTGAGTTGAGCTGTCTTTTCGGCTTTATTTTTTAGTATACCCCAAAAGCAATCACAAAATGCTGGCTGAAAAGAGGCACCTACAATGGGACTTTTGACACGAATTATCAGGCAAATCCGCACAATGGAACTTTCAATCTCCGTCTACGTCGTCACAAGGGAGAAAATTATTGGGAAAAACGGGCGATGATATGTGACCTGTTGATTGTACATGTAAACTTGTTTGGTTTTCATATTTTTGTAGTTATTTTTTGTATGCCCTAAAACTTTCTATAAAAAAATAAGAATTACATGATGCAGATCCATAAAGGAAAAAAAATTGTGAGCCAATTTGATTGTTTTAACGAGAAAATAAAGGCAACTGTGAAATCGCAACCGTAACATCCAAACTCAAAGGAGAAACCACAGCAAAACGTGCAACAGTTATTCTTCTCACTTTTACACTGGTGATTTTCAATCCTTACACTGGTATTGGTTAGTAATAATAACACATTTTATTTATTAGGCGCCTTTCTGGACCTTCAGGGTCACCTTACAACAGCATAAACAAATTAAATACGATTAAAACATACAGTTAAAAGCCTAAAGTTAAAGTGGGACAGTATTTAATTGACTGATTGTATTGAGTATTGTATTTAATGTTGTATTTTATTAGTATTTAGTAACGTATTAAACAGTATTTGAATTGATTGATTGTAGTTAACTGACTTACAATTAGTTATCAGCTATTCCTTTGTAGCATGTTTTAGGTTGATGGGGGAATCAGTATCGGCTAGTATCAAATATCAGCAGATACTTAAAGCCATAGTATCGATATCAAACAGTAAACAAAACCCAAATGAACCCACAGTTTCTGAAACTGCACAAAGAGAAATCAAAAACCTACGATTTAATACAATAGAAACAAATAAATAAAACTGAAATAGACCCACAAGAATAAATACAATCAAAAAAATAAAACTATAAAAGACAAGATAATTAATGAGACTAAATGGACAGTATAGATAAAGATCTCCAAACCCTTATTGTGAGCTGAGAGCGCCACTTCTCCTCTCATGTCCAAATTATCGCCAAAACGCTCTACGTGATTGACCTGACTGCTATTGAACACTGCCCGTAGCTTCAATCTGCGTCAATGATATTCACAATACATCATTTTAAGTCTTATGGATGACTTCTGAGAGCTGACACCAACGCTGTCTGTAGTCTGGCTGTGGGCGCGATGTCATTATGATAAATGGCTCAATCAGACCGAGCTTGTGAGGTTACAGTGTGAGTCACGCATGGATCTGGGAAAGTAAAGAGCGTTCTGGTTGAAACTTCAGCTCCAAAGACACCGACAAATGCACGGGCTTCGTTTTAGAGCCGATCGTGTTGACCAGAGCCGCCGGAAACTCTATACGATCAGATGGGGGGTCATACTTTGCAGAGCGCTTTTCATTGGGATTAATAACGATAGAAATGACCGGCGAGAGATTTTAGACAATAAGAGCTTGGGGGACACTATGGGGGACGTCACACTCACGCCCAGTTCTTTTTAAAGTTTATGGAAAGTAACAGAAAAAAATACTTTGAATGGAAATGTATTTAGTTACAGAATACCGAATACCTGCATTAAAATGTATTTTGTAACGTATTCTGACACATGGTCTACTCAGAGTACTGTTTTCCGATCACATTACTTGAAAATTTGCTAGTTTTACTCTTTTTTTATGTTTTTCATTGACTTGCTTACTTAATTTTAATGCTTTATTTTATTATTTATGTGTAAAAAGGTCATATATTGTGCAAAATTCTTTTCTCGTGAGGTTTAAGTCATGTTATAAAGTTGTTACCCCCTCAAAAACAGACCTGGTAGGGTTGGGCGGTATCCAAATTGTGATACCGTTAAACCGTCTCAGCATTTTACCAGCATTTTCCCATGATTAATTAAGAATTATTTTGTATCTTGCACCTAAACCATTCAGAAACAGAACAGCAGCTTTATATTTGAAGTTGAAGCACAAGTTCTGATCAAACCAAACTTTGTCAGCGTGTTCGATCGCATCAGGATCAGGGCGGTGCTACTTATACTGTATGCAAATGAGCCATGTGGTTTTCTGTAAAACGTAAACAAATGTGTGCAAAGCTGCATTAAACACATTATTACTCAATGTATATATGGAGCGGAATTCTGGAAATGTAGAGCGGTGATCGAGAGGACCAATCACAACCCTTATTGTCTGCATCATTTTCATGCGCGGTTAGAAATTTTCGGAGGTGCACGATGGTCGACTTGGATGCAATGTGTAGGGGGCACATGTCCACGCAAACACGTTTTGACGTAGAACCATAAATTGGGCTTTACCGTCTCCTCCGTGAAAGTCTGACCTCACCCTCAAGCGGGAACTTTCTCCTCTTCAGCGCCTCGTCCCCTCTTGACTCTCGGCGTTCAATAAAACGTCTCCATCGCAAACTTTTCGGCTCAACGTCACACACGAAGCGTCAGTCAGGTTTTTTTCTTCTTCCTCGCTGCGTGTGGATGGAAATCTCCGAGCGTAACGACGTTTGAAGAGGAGAGAGAGCGGAGGGGAGAAAGTCCTGCTGTGGTTTTAGGCCCTTATGCAGATTTTTTTAATGACGGTAATAAAACTAATACCGTTGCTACTTTTTGATACCGCGGGATACAGTATTATCGCCCAACCTTATTCAAATTACTTGAAAATTTGCTAGTTTTAGTATTTTTTTTATGTTTTTCATGGTCTTGCTTATTTATTTTTAATGATTTATTTTATTCGATGTGTAAAAACATCCAATATTGTGCAAAAATATATTTCACACACATCATTATATTTGTTATTATTAGTCTGTTCATATTTCCAATGCTCAAAATGCTCTGTTCCACCTTGTGATGTCATATGGTGGTAGTTTTCAAGTTAACAGCTCCTTTTTACCTTTTGATATTGGGAATTCCAGAGTTGAAATCATCCTTAAATGATTCTGGTGAAGGTGTATGGAGTTTAAAAACACATTGGAGCACTTCCTGTATCACCACATGACATCACAAGGTGGAACGGGGTGTTTTCTATTTGAGAGAAGAACTAAATACACAGGGTTTGTGCAATAAACAAGTGTGAATGGTTTGTTTTAGATGAGCAAACAACATTATAATCAGAAAATTGCGTAATATGAGACATTTAATTTATCCCGTGGCTGCTCTGCGCGGCACTTAAGAGATTTTGTGTTAGTAAAATGTGCGATACAAATAAAATTGGATTGGATTAGAAGGTTCTTCGCTGGAGACCGGAAAGCAGACTGTCTGAAAAAGATCTCCCCGGTCATTTCTATCGTTATGAATCCCAATCAAACGAGCGCTGCGAAGTGCGGCCCATATCTGATCGTACAGAGTTTCCAGCTGCTCTGGTCCACACGGCACAAGACAGTGACAAATGGTGGTTTTAGCTCCCACAGTGCATCATGTTCTCAGACGGAGCCCAGCAAATATAGCGCTGACTCGGCACAATTTCATAGTTTTATAACATAAGTGAACTGCGCGGAAAAGTCTGAGAAAAGCATGAGATTCAAAATGATCTACCTACTAGAAAAAAGCGAATTATTTAGTTATTTATAAGTATATTGAGAATCAGTCGTGGTGGAACGGTACTTGGACTTAATGATTTTCATGTTGGGAAAAGGCTGACGCACAAAAATACAGTTTTATAGATCTATCTCAGTTTTAGCCAATAAATCTTAACCCCTGAAGACCTAAGGGCAATTTTAGTACATTTCTCCTCGCCTGGTTTTTCTTCTTAATTTTTCTTTTAAAACTGCCCCTTTTACCCTATAATGAAGTGTTCTACATCCTTTTTTTCAGTACAGCCTGTTATTTCACAATCTGCTGCTGTAGTTGTGTCATGTGGTTGTAATAAAAGCTACAGGACCAGAAATAGAGATGAAAAAAAAACAGAATATAACACTCTTTTAAACAAAACACACAGCAAACATGCATAAACAACTTTTTGGACATAAAAAAATGCTTAATTTAGGGCCTTAGCGACAAAAATGCAAAATATCAAGTCTGTAAGTAAATTTAAAATCTCTTTATTGCCCTAAAAACAAAAAACAAAAATGTAATCGCTCCATTACTTTTCTGGTGCCAGTCCTGGAAACAGCTCCTGTCCAGAGCATAGAACAGAGCCACATCACTTGTAATGCATTTCCAGGGCGTTTATTACATTTGTATTTGTTCAGTTTGAGTGAAATAAACCTTTCAAATAAAAACAGAAAGGGATGCACAATTACACACACCAAGATGCGTAATTTGCCAAGTATGTGAGAATTAACTCCACTTAGAGCGACTTTTTCACTCGTTATAAACACACACAGTCAGAGGAGTCGACCATCTTGACTCACTTCACTCTTTGGCAAAGTTTTGGGTCGATCAAAATGGACGGAGCGCATGAGTTTGGCTGAAAACAAAGTTCCTATTGGACACTCGTTTTGCGTACGTCATCACACAGCGTGAGTGTGATGTAGGATAATGAGGCAGAAATGTACGGAAACCTCTATGTCTGCACTTTCAGAGGGGAAAAAAGTAAGTATCTTTTACAGTTAGAAAGTTATGCGCGGTTATATAAAACATATTCCTCGTTATCGTATATGATAACGTAGGGTTAAAATAAGCCAAGCAAAATGCACTGCGCTTAAACACTGCCCCTTTTTTGGACCCTCACCCACAGTTTGAGAACCTTTCTTTAAGATAACTTCCACTGGCACTTTACACAAAACTGTGAAGAAAGTGAAAAAGATTTTTAAACTTCTTTTTTCAAGTTCCTAACTGGAGTTACTTTCTTTTATTGGTTTTGCAGTGGTATTTACCAGCCTCTGCACATTTACCAAACGCACGTTCGCTCAATCAAACTTTATTTATAGAGCGCTTTTCATACCAAAATGCAACACAAAGCGCTTTACAGTGATTAAAAAAGAACACTAACACTAATTTACTACTAACTGAAACAGGAAACTATGAGATTACTACTGTGACATACTATCTTTCAGAACTCTTTCTCTATACTAACTATAATAACTATAACTAACTATGTCATGACAAATATAGATGCATCTGTGCGTTTTTAATAGGAAAACTTCTGATCAGACTGTACAGTTTTAACATGAGCAGGAGGCGCTCGGGCTCAGAGCTCGAATACTGGTACGACCCGGAGAAGAGAGAGAAGGTAAATCATCAGAGGAGAGAAAGAAAGGGGAAAAAAAGAAAAGGGGGTGAGAGTTTAGGAGTGAGAGAAGGAGAGAGATGGAGAGAGAGAAGATATATATATTATTATCCATATTTCCAGAATTGAGTTCTCAAAAAACTGTTGTTTCGAGAGGACAGACATCAGCCAAGGCCCTGACTGTCTCATGTGAGATAAAGTGCCCAGACCAGGACTCAGGTTTATGTATAAAAGGGCCCATACTGTTGGTTTTCAGATGACATCCCAACATTCTATAGGCCAATAATGTTTAATACAGATTAGAGCCCGACCGATATGGATTTTTGTGAAACCGATATGATACCGATATAATGCCGCCAGGCCAGGCCGATATAACTGCTGATATTTCTTAAAAATAAAAAAATGTGCTGCTTTGTTATACAAGTTTAATAATCCTGTAAACTTTCACCTTTTTCCAGAAAGTTTGAATTAGTAACAATCAGGTGCAATGTTTTACTTTTTAGCATACTGAACCAACTTTAACCAGAACATAATAATTAAATACTGATAAAATATGTATGTATCCTTGGTGTAGTCGTCCCACACCAGACTATAGCCTTCCTTTGCCTGTAAAACACAGACACACACAAATAATAATAAATATTTAAAATGCATATTTTCATTATGATGTTGAGAGACTAAGTCACTTTTCATGTGAAAGCTAATGATAACTCTTCTACACAGTCTAAAATTGAAGCTATATTTTTGCCTTAGTATCATTGTTATGTATTATGCTCCTCCTCCCGTTCACCTGAACGCGCCTCTTTCCGCACTACATATTCGCTGAGCGCTTCTCACTTGTATTCATGATTTGCTATTAAATACTGCACCTACGCACAGTGTTTTTAAAAACGGTAACACAGTGTCACAGTCGCTGTGCCGACAGGTTGGAGGTGGCTCTTTTATAAAAGTTTTTACTCGAGCTTGAATTAGACATTTTATCCCAAGCAGACTGGGAAACCATTGTTCTTTATGTTAAATGACACTGTTTATGCGTGCGGCTGTTCAAGCAATTAGCCATTTAAGTTACCTGGTCATTTCAACATATTTGTCTATAATACAGATGGGGGGCAGGTAAAATAAAATATTGGTGAAATGCAGATTTTTGTTGTAATACAGTGAGTTCTTGGGTCTAGCCACTAATAGAAGTGATCAGGCTCAACATTCGTGAATTTACCTTTTGTATATTTCATGACAAAGTACAATATAATCAATAGGAAAAACTGTCCCTTGCCCCCACATCTGGAAGTATGACAGCATCACATTTTAGATTGTGAAAATGACCAATTAAGATATTTTCTAATCTGTTATGTCGTTTCCCCATCAAAAACACACCTGGAGTTGTGTTTTGTTTCGTTCACACAAGTTTAACACACAAATTCTACATATTTAAGCCGAGTTCTTCTCTCAAAGAGAAAATACCACCTGCTGCTCCACCTTGTGATGTCATGTGGTGATACAGGAAGTGCTCTATGTGTTTTTAAACTCTATACACCTTCCCTAGAATCATATGGATGATTTCAGCCCTGGAATTGTCGATCTCTACTGAACAAAAAGTAAAAGGCTGCGGTTAACAAACAAACAGAAGCAGTAAACAAGTAGAGTGTTAGTTTCAGAGTAGTTTCAGTGTAGCTCCTGTAGTTTGTCCAGTTGACAGATTGAATTTCTGAAGGATTCTATATATACTTCATGATATCACAAGGTGGATTTTAAACTTTGAATATAAAGACTAAGCAAAACACAACTCCGGGTATGTTTTTAATCTGATAACAAGATTGTAACATGATTAAAAGCGCTCAAGAATAAATTTAGTGTAATATAGGACCTTTAAACATAGAACTGAACTCAATCCTTTGCACAGCGCCTTTAATTGCTGGTTTTCGTCTGAATCAACTCCACCAGCGAGCCTTAATCTAAACAGTATTCATCACTGACCGCCGAGTGCTGCGGAGAAGAGAGAAACAATAGCTTCTTGATGAGACTAAATTAAAATATCCCAGATGCGTTTTGCGGGAGGCGTTCATCCAAAATCTAATGGAGATTCTTTCAATACTTTGCCAAAACCATTTTAAATCAACAAAAGCACATTGTCTAAACTGTACTGGAGTCACTACCGCAGACGTCATCTCACATCCCCTTAATAACACTTCTAATGGGAAATAAACTATCAGTTATGTTTCCACTTTATGGGCAGAATTATGAAATTGTTTACATACAAACTACTTCACTCAAACAGAAAACACTCTGTTCCACCTTGTGACGTCATGTGGTAAATACAGAAAGTGCTCCACTGTGTTTTTAAACTCCACACAACTTCACTTAGATGATTTCAGCCCTGGAATTGCACATTTCTACTGAACAAAAGGTAAAAGGTTTATGTATAACTGATGCCTGGGCAAAAATTCGATTTGTTTTTTTTTTTTTATTGATATTTAATATTTTTTTATACAGCAAATACATTTTGCATTCACCAACACTTCCTCTAGGCTTTCCCTAGTCACTTCCTGCAGTGCGTCTTTCTCACTTTCCCCAAAGAACGGCACAAACACAAACAAATCTGTCACAGGAAGAACACTCATATAATCCACTGAGTCGTGTCCTTTAGTCCGACAGAAGCTGAAGCATCAAGGCACAAGGAAAAAGCTGCTTTTTTTCAGTGTTTACAACTTTATGTAAATGAGCCATGTGGTTTTAAATTTTGATTCTGTAACACGTAAACAAATGTGTCAAAGCTGCATTAAACACATTCTAATCTCACACAGGCTGATGTGGCTCTATAGTGGTGATGGTTTATATGTTGTAAAATTGAGTTTATTTATGCAGATTAGTAATAGTAATACTTTTTTTATAGTTTGTAATAAAAAAAAGTTAATGATTAATCAATAATCGATCGTTAATTCTCCCAGCGATCAATTAAGAAAATGTAATCAAATGCCCAAATTCAGAGGAGAAGAGAGTTTTTCACAACACAGTGAAAGTTTTGGATGCTCCTATACGGTCGAATTGAATCAAATCGTTTATTTTAAAAATCTAAGATTTTGGGTGGGCTCAGCTCTAGTATAAGCTGAAAACTACCACTTCATGACATCACAAGGTGGAACTGAGCATTTTGAGCTTTAGAAATAGACAGACTAATAATTACTAGATTAATACTAAATTAAAAGTTACTCAAACATGTGTAAATGAAATAAAACACAACTCCAGGTCTGTTTTGAGGACATACAGTATAACAGTATAGCAATTATAACAATTAACAACAGTATAAACAGTATAACAATTTTGTGCAGTTTCGGACCTTTACTAAAGATATTAATGACATAAAACATGTTTTTATAAGCTTCTCTCTCAAACGATTTTCTCTTTTTTTCTTTTTTCCTTTTTGTGCTGTTGTAATCCTGCATTTTTAATCTCTCTTCAGTTCTCAAAACACTCCACCGAACACATAGTAAGTGGGAACATTGTCTAAACTGTACTGGACTCACTCGCACACAGCCATCGTCTCACATCCCCTTAATAACACTTCTAATGAGGAATAAATTATCAGTTCTTTTTCGAGTTCACGGACACCATTACGAGATAATTAATAAAAACACGGTCTCAAAAGCACATTACGTAACTTTTCTGGTATGCCACGATGGACAGCGGATTGGAGGAAACGCAAACACTCACAGTAGAATTAATGTTTTCCAGCGTATTTTTGTTATTTAAATTGAAAAAAAAAGCAAGACAGATACATTTAATGGTGCTGTATTAAACAAAATCGACTCTTGTGGGCTTTAAGACATGTCATAATGCCGTTACCTCCTCAAAAATATAGAGTTGTGATTTGTTTCATTCCCAAATGTTCAATCCTTCATTATTAGTCTGTCTACATCTCCAGAGATCAAACGTTCTGTTCCACCTTGCGACTTCCGCACTGGTCTCATGATTGGACACACGTGTTTGTTCAATACACGTGTTCCTCCATGTGCTCCGTGTTGTCATTTATTATGGACCAAAAGGAAAACACCTATCGCAGCGTCGTCCTCGAGTGCAGCCAGAAAACAGCTCCATAGGGACTCGCATCTGAAATATTCTAACAGAGAATATTTCAGATGTGACTCACTCTTTATTTGACGTTGACAGACCAAGGAATGACAAAGATAATCACTGGCCCATGTATCGAGATGCGATATCGAATCGTGGGAAAATCATATGGTTGCATCTAGGGGTGGGCGATATCTCGATATTTAAAATATATCAAGATATTTTTGAAACTCGATATGAATTCTGACATATCGATATATCGCTATAATGCTTATGTTTACTTCTGGTTTGGCCGCTTCGCTTGTTTTGGCTTCTCTGTGCCGCGCTCGCCTCCGCCTCCTGCTTTTGTCCCCTGAGCTCCTCCGCGGAGCCCGGAGCTGGTCGCGGACTAAACCAGGACTAGGACTAAACCAGGACTAAACGCGGCCGCAGAGCCCGGGGCTCGGACGTGGACTAAACCAGGACTAGGACCAGGGCTCTACAGTGCGCCCATTGCACTTGCATTTGCACAGTAAATATTTTGTCGTGCGAACGTGGAAAACAAAACAGGCGCATCTGTGCGAGTGCTTCTGCAGCACAATAAGGAGCTGCGCACAGATGCAACGTGACGAGTTAAACTTTCTAAATGCACCTGCCCAGCGTGAGCGCAACCACATGTCACCTCCGACTGCGCACGACTCCAACATACGAGCTCCGCGTGTGGCCGTTGTGTGAACAAACTCCGCTTCAAAACACACCCACGGCCCCTTAAAACGAGGAGCGCCCCGTAGCAGGACCCACACCTGCCCCACCACTCAGTAGACACCCCCACGCCGCTGGACTTCCTTCTCCGCTAAAGCGAGACCTCTGTCTTGGTCTTGTCTCGGACTCGAGAGCATTTGGACTCGGTCTCGTCACCGACTCAAGGTCTGAATACCGAGTGCATCATTTTTCATTAAAGCCGCTGCTGTCGCCAATAAACTCATACCGGTGTGCGGGAGCGTGCGGGGTTCTCTTTGCAGCCTGTGCCAAATACCAAATAAATCTGTCACAATGTGCGTTTGGTTTAGTAAATGTGCAGAGGCTAAATACCACTTTAAAACAAGAGAATGTAACTCCAGTTTGGAATTTGAAAATACAGGTTTATAAATCCCAACCACTTTTTTCACTTTGGAGCAGTTTTCTGTACCACTGGAAGTTCTCTTAAAGAAGTGGGTGAGGGTCCAAAAAGGGGTGCAGAGTGTTTAAGTGCAGTACTAAATGAATAATAATCAGATAAAATGTGTTTGTTTTTGCAGTCTTTTTTGGGGGGGTATTTTTCCTGTAAAGATATCGAGATATAAATCGTATATCGAGATATAGCAAAATATATCTAGATATATTTTTTGGTCCATATCGCCCAGCCCTAGTTGCATCCCTAGTGGTAGTTAAGCAAAGTAGTTAAGTTTAGTTCAGCAAAGATTGGCAATTTCAAGAGTGAAATTATCCATATAATTCTAGTCAAGGTGTATGGAGTTTGAAAACACACTGGAGCACTTCCTGTATCACCATATGACATCACAAGATGGAAAAAAAGCGCTTTTATTTGAGAGAAGAACAGTCTAAATATGCAGATTTGTGTGTTAAACGTGTGTGTATGAAATAAAACACAACTCCAGGTATGTTTTCGACGAGGAACCATTATAACAAATCAGAAAATAGTGTAATATAAACTATTTAAGATACAAATATATCTTTTTCTTTTGTGCTGGTTTAGTAATCCTACATTTTTCCTACATTCTCTTCAGGTCTCAGAACATTGTCCCAACTGTACTGGAGTCACGAGCACGAGCCATCATCTCACATTCTCCTAATAACACTTCTAATGGGAAATAAACGATGTGAGGGTCAGTTCTATTTCCAGTTGATGGACAGACTCGGAGATTAGGCGCTTTGCGGAGCTAGACCCCGCGCGGGGACGAGGCATGTATTCGAATAGAATTACTCCCACAACTAAATTTAGTATTTGGTTAAAACATCTCCCCACGCGCTACGGACAGCTTCATTTTCTTATGCAAATGAGCAGAAACCCCGAGACTTACGGAGCCACACACTAACCCTTTATAGTCGCGGTCTGAGTTAGCTGTATCTGAGATCGGGCGGCGGCGCATTTCACCGAGACAGTCCAATTAATTCCGACCAAAAAAAGCAACAAAATCAACAAAAGATGTACAAGATTGCGAATACATGGCCGTTTCAATGGATTTCCGGAGCGTGACAATAGAGAAGATGTAGCCAAGGAGTTTGTTAAAAGGAAAGTGTAAGTAAATATATAAAGAAATGGATAAAGAAAAATCAATACATAAATAATGGCCTCGAGCAGAACATGGGAAAAGCCAAACTGTTATATTTGAAAACTTATTAAATTCGTGTACTGTCTGGAGGGTCAGTTGTGTAATATTTTGCTGAAGAAAACATAGAAACACAAATAATAATAATACTGAAATAAATTTATGCTAAAACCTAATAAAACTATTCAAAATGTTTAAAGGTGCATCGCGCAACTGTTTCGGTGGAGGTTCAGCTACCTGCTTGTCTCCATGGAGATGTTATTTCTTTGTCTGAATGTTCCACAGTGCATTACAGGTCAGATCTGTGGAGCGTTCCAGAGGGAGAGACTATTCCCAGAAGGAATCGGGGTGTTTTTGAGCAACAGAAGCACCCATTATGAATAAATGCTAGATGGAAATGTTTAATGTCATATCATGAAACATTCCAGAGAAAATAACAGCATCTCCAGGGAAAGGGTCGTGGACAGAAAAGTTGTGCAATGCCTTTAATATAGTAAAAAAAAACAAAAAAAAAACATAAATTGCCGTGTATAAATAGCAAAATGAAACACTTTAGTAGTTAGTTTGCAAATGTAACGAGTCTAGAGATTATTTGTTCTACCCTCTACAGTTCCAACAGAAAAACGACAAAAAGTTCCCCACTAGTATTAAAGGGTCACTGTCTAATGTGTCTCCGTGGAGATGTGCGTACAATGTTCCACCATATCACCATGAATGTAAAAATCCATGGAGACGTGCAAACCAAACTACAGATTAGATTTGTAGAAAGGTTAAGATATTTTTGAGCAATAAATGACACCTATAGTTGAATAAATGTAAGACAGATTAGTATAATGCCATACTGTGGACAATTTAAGACAAAGCATTAGTATCTCCATGGAGACAAAGTTACACAGTGCACCTGTAGCCTCCTAGGACCTGGCGTTTACGTATGTGCACATCCAACACATCAGGCACTTCATAAATAGTTTTTGCAAATCATTTTTCAATTGTGACTGTATTGTGTTCCATCAAAATGATTCAAACATACGATGAATGTTTTACAAATCATATGTGGACATCATTTTTCTCAGAAACTTTATAATGTAAAAATTAGGGCTGTCAACGTTAACGCATTAGCGCATGCGATTATTCACAAAAAAAATCTCACTAATGTTTTTTTTAACGCAGATTAATCACACAATTTATTTTGAAAGCACATGCTCCTGTATCGAAAGTGCGGATGGTTATTAGGTCAGTGATCAGGTCTGTCCATACGCAGATGTGAAGACGACCGATGAGACTGACTGGAGCTCAGCGGCAAATTTCTCTTCAAAAAACTGCCCGACGGGACTTAAGATCAAACTAAGGGAGATTGCAGATATCGCAGTGATGAACTCTATTTCCATAGAAGCACAACAAGTTTAAAATACCATCTTAAAGCAAAACACGGGTTTGATTCAGCGGCAGCAACAACGTTACTTGTACCAACAACAAGCTGAGCACGACAAACAACGTTGGCCGAGTGCACCCGCGGCAATGTTGTCAACAAAATTAGCGATAAGTCAACCAACGCCTTTATAAAATGGCCACAGCATGTAAAAATTGTCAATAATATAACTTTTTGATAATAAATTGCATTTTTGTCCAAATATTTTGGTCTTTTTTTGAAGAATAATTAACTGTGTTTAATCTTGATTAATCAAAATTTTAAAGTGTGATTAATCTGATTTAAAAGATTTATTGATTGACAGCATTAGTAAAAATATAATTTGTTGTTTTTGTTTCATCAGGTCCCTGTCAGCCCAAATACAGAGAAATCAATAAAGCCATCCTAGGAGGTAAAAGTACCCATTATAAATAGGTTTGGTTAGTTTCTTTGCCATTTCTCGTCTGTATAAAACTTCTTTGCTGTCAACACTAGCAGCCCCACGCAAAATAATACAACTCAAACGGCGCCCGCAGCAACTTCTGGAATAAGGTGAATAAATAATAAACAGGTAATTGAACCCAAAGACCATTTATTCCGTTGAACATTTTCACCTCACTGATGTGAATAGATCCACTCATGACTGAAGTCGTGTTATAGCTGTCGCTCCTTCAAGTGAACAGTTACAAGTAAAGATCAACCTATAGGGGTATTTTCAAACCAATGGCCATAAACTCTGCCGGTATTTTTGACTAGATATGTTGTGCATATGACTTTTTTCACCAAAATATACAATTTTAATTACAAACTCATAGACCACCCTGTTTAAGGACACACTGGATTGGTGAGCTGTGCAGTCACATTTTGTGCAGTGTCCTCTTCGCACTAAAATGTTCAAACGAAGATTTATTTTGGGCAGCAGACTGACCCAAACAAAATATCGTCCTCTGCTGGAGATTTAAAGCCGTTAAGCTAAAGTGCAGCTGAATCACTCCATCTCTAGTTGCAAGGTTGGGGAAGCAGTAATTATGATTAAAGGTCTTTTATTACACCAAATTGACTCTTGTGAGCTTTAAGCCCTGTGTTAATGCTGGTACCTCATCAAAAACATACCCGGAGTCGTTTAGTTTCATTCACACATGTTTGAGTAATCCTGGTTCGTTAGTTTACAACTCCACAGCTCCAAATGCTCAAGTTACCAGCTGCCTTTTCCCTTTAGTTCAGTAGAGATTGGGTATTCCAGGGTTGAAATCATCCAATTGATTCTAATGAAGGTGTATGGAGTTTAAAAGCAAAATGGAGCGCTTCCTGTACTCTTTTTTGTTTGAGAGAGGACCTCAACCTAAATATGCAGGGTTTGTATGTTAAACATGTGTCAGTGAATCAAAACACAACTCCAGGTAAAATGTTTGCGGTGAGGAAACAAAATTATAACATACCGTAAAATACCAAATAAAAGCCAGATTTCAGTGAACTGCTGGGTTCCCTTTATAAATGGCGGGTGCAGGTGAACATTTTGATAAATGACCGTCAGTTCAAAATAAAGGCAGAGTCTAATGTACATACTGGAAGACAGAAGTCGTGCTGCAACAACAGGACGCAGGACTGATGCTCACGTCGTCCCAACGAAACAAAACTTAAAACCAAATTACTTCCTCCGCAGGATGAGGAGAGCTAATAAAATAAAACATAAAAGTGTAACTAAAACACAAACAAATAAATAACAAAAACAAAACAACAAAAAAACGTTATGTTTTCCAGCCAATTCCATTGGTGGATTTCTTTTTACTGCATCATGGTAGCACTTTTTATGTTTGGAATTACACATTTGTGGATTTGTTTGTATTTTATTATGTTTTTGTTTGTTCAGGAAAAAAAATTTGAGCATAGTGACCTGATGATGAAACTCATATATGGAAACTGAAGTTTAAAAATGTTTTTGTTTGTTCAGAGGGACCAATAAAGGCTTGAAATGAATAGAAAAAATAGAAAGAATTGGGATTTTCTGTCACTTATTTACTGGTTTGGGCTTTACAGGATTAAGGTTATAGAATCTGTCTCCACCAAATAAATGTAAGTCAATGTAATGTCCCCACAAAGCGCGGTAGCCTAACGTGTGTGTCTGAGCACGGCGGAGGGGCAGTGCCTGAAAAGAACATGCCCGCTCAGCACTAAAGCCTCAGAGGCGACGGAGCAAAGAGGATCATGGGAAATAATGCTGATATGTTTAGTTGCATTATTCCACTCTAACGAGCTGTGCACGGTATCCCACTTCCTCATTGACAACACAAACAAGTGTGTCAGTTACACAAGGTTAGAGCCACTTACTCCCACTTCAAAGTTCTGAAAATGATAAAATACGGTTTAGGTAGAAATATAACACTTTTTGGAAGAGTGAAATGTGAAAAAGGTGAGATGGGGAGTCTGCCACTTGCTTGTTTCCATGGAGATGTCCTACAGTATGGCATTAACGCAAACCTATTACGCAAAATGTACTTTTTAGAGCTTCTATTATAGTTGTTTCCCCGTCTCACTGGCCCTCTCAGAGTTGGATTTCTAGTGATTCGTGCATGTTTGAGAAATCTTTAATCGCGTACAGTGAACCCTCATTTATCGCGGGGGTCACGTTCCAAAAAGAACCCGCGATAGGCGAAATCGCGTGAAGTATCAGCTTTATTTTTTTTTTACAATTTTTAAACAATATAATACTGTACCATAGAATGAAACCAAAGATCAAAACCTGTTTTCAGGCCCAAGCATTTGTTTAAGAAATAAATATTTAAACGTTTTCTTACAAATAACTACGATAGTTTTTAAAAATAATAATTTTAATAATGAATACGAGGTTGGACACATTGTGACTCAGGCGTATTTCACAGTCCCTCTGACTGCGCCCCGCTGTAGCGCCTTTTTCTACTGAAGGCTGTGGTGCAGGTGTCTTTTTCCAAGAACACACCGAAGATTCATTTAGTTAGCATCTTCCTCTGCCTTTTGGGCGCGTCCGGAGGTACCGCATCTCCTCCTGTACGGCGCAGACACAGACCGCATTTATTCTTTTATACAGTCTATGCGCGCACACCGCACCTCCGCCCTTACGGCGTGGACACCGCGCATGGACTGTGTCTTGTTGCATACACTGTGTGGACCTCGCTTCCTCCTGTGCGCCTCTAAACCAGGACTAACAACAGGTCTAAACCAGGACTAAGCCAGGTCTAAAGCAGGTCTAAACCAGGTGTGAACCAGATCTAAAACCAGGACTAAAAGGAGAAACGAAACTTAAAATCGCAGGGCTAATCTGCACACACTGAGCTTAAAACAGCTCAGTGCTGATGCTTCAGCTTCTGTGGGACTCGACCCAGTGGATTATTTATGTTGTATTTTCATTGATTTCATAAATGCAACACACTATAGTCTTTTATACAGAGCAGACAGGTAAAAAAAAATCATATGCAGTGTGATCCTCATTTTGTGGCTCCGGGTGTTTTTTTTTGTTGTTGTTGTTTTTTTTCTGTGGGAGACGCTCCAAATGGCTCTTTGAGTATTGCCGACCCCTGATCTAAGTGAAAGACCAATGTCAACTTTTTTCACCTCTAGACTACAGTCCCTTAGCCAATCAGAATACAGAACACAATGCACTGTATAAAATTTTTTTTAAAAAAGCATAAAAAAATCCACGAAACAGCAAAGCCGCGAAAGGTGAAGGCGAGGCTTCACTGTATGTTCATCGCCATTTTGCCAATTTATCCCCGTTTTCACCATCACTGACACACACCCGCCCTGTACTAACTTTACTCTCTAATTTTATTTTCTTAATTGGGGATAGACGTAGGATTCTGCAGCGTCGTGTAGTCATTTTTGTACAAAGAAAAATCTGCGTCTCAAGGTCAAGTTAGGTAATATCTGTGCGGAGGAGAGCTCACTCCCAGTAAGAATGCACAATATGTTTTCCCAGGTACTTTTTGTTTTACCAATAAGAACATTTGCTAATAAATAAATACAATGGAGAGAAGATTTCAATGGCGGTTGTGTTTTTGCAATTAAGACGTTTCAGTTCTCATCCAGAAGCCATTTTCAACCGGATCAACTTGACTGTGTCCAGACGAGTCTCTTGAAACCTTCTGAACTGGTTTCAGATGAGGTCATGACGTCACTAAAAGACAGATGTACGAAACCCTGTTTACCTCCACTGACTCTGCTCCAAAATGCCTGAATTCTGTGCAGTCTGTGGTTGCTGAAACTGCTCTAATCAAGGTTTTTTCGTGTACTGAAAGTGGTGTGTCACAAGGGAGTTAGTTTCAAAAAACTTACAGAAAAAAAGACGATGAAAGTGGATTGAACAGGAGGCGCGGAAAAAGACGACGCTCGAGTTTTGTTGCGACCATTTTGGAACAGGTAAGGATTGTGTGATTTATGAATTCATGCAAGTTTTTAAAAAGTTTTTTTTAGACAATTATTAGAAAAGACAAGCATCATAAGTGATAGGTGAACTGTTGCATTATAGGTCCTAACTTCATGCAAAAAGGTTTTTGTGGTGCCAATTTTATGAGCTTACTGCTGTAATTTGGCGTTTCCTTTTTTAATCATTATTTTAGTCCGGCAGGTGATTTTAATTCTAAATAGTTGTACCCTCCAGGCTTTTAAAGGTTACGAGGTCTGCAGCACCACATCATTTATTAAATCCATCGCCTCAACGCCGGGAAAATCGTCCAAATTGTACGAAAAGTCCTTCTCCACATCGTACACGTCATAACCTATTTGGACAAATTTTTTCGCCCCAATCTGTATTTCACGCGTCATCAGAGTCACGTGAGTAAAACCCAGCAATATATGTTCAATGCAATACTGTGGAACACTTAACATGACATAAAAAAAATGACAAAAGCAAATTTAAGCCAATAATTAAAGGACAGAAATGAATCTAGATATTTTCATTTCATAGTTTCATTGTTGTTTTATTTTCTTTTTCGATCGTACATGATCGGCAGTACTCTGGACCACATTAAAATGAATAAGAGACATTTGAATACATTATTACCCGTATGTTCTTAGCCACCTTGACCAGCTACGGGCCCTGTTCACTTTACACAGGCTGGAGGGCACACTGCACTGGATTGATAGGCCAAATAGGCAAGGTGAAGAAAGCTATTGATCTTAGCCTGATTTAATGGATATGTGCAGGGCCAGATTTATCAGTGTTGAGATAACCATCAGCCACCACAGGCAATCTGTCCTCCCGCTGACACTCACTCACTCACCGACTCCTGTGCACAACAACTCCCATCAAAGTCTAACGCAGTGTATTTAAGACGCCTCAATTATAGCACACAGCACAATGTCATTTCCCTATAGAGCTTTCTCTTCCCGCCGCTTTGATTAACAACAATAACCAAGAAAAGGGCCTGTCATGGTAAATACTACACTGACTTATCGTTCAGTATATGAAAACTGGGACAATACATTTTGGAGGCAATATTTATCGCGTCACGGGAGTTTTCTTTGTAAAAGCGGACAGATTTGATGTATTTTTGTTCTACCGTAACGACATTTGAGCTGTAAAAGGTTGAATAAGTCACTTTTATGGCTAATAATAGTGCATTCAGTTATATATTTGTGCGGCTCAGGACTTTTAATGAGACTGTCTATTTAAAAATTATATACTGGGATTATTTTGTACTATAGTTACTGTGTCAGAGGCATAAAGTAGTTTCAGTATTATTTTTTATCGTAGTATCTGTACCAATACATTGTGACTTCAAAATTTGTTATGACAGGACTACAAAGAAGGATTTAGCATAGGGCTGTGTTGAAAAAAAAATCGATTCTCCAATTCTGAATCGATTTGCATATTAATTAGGATCAATTCGTACGTCCGAAGATCAATTTAATTTTTAATACATTTCCCCCCAGTGAATCCTAACCCCACTGAATTCGTGCAGTCTGACTATATCAAAACACTGAACATGACATCGAACACTACGTTACGTCAAGTCCCGGCTGTGAAGACGTCAGAAAATCTACCGTGCGGCACTATTTCGGGTTCAGAAACAATAAAGACGTGAGAGATGCGCTTGACAGAAGCAAAGCAGTTTGTGAGGCCAAATGGAGGTGAAGAACAGCGGAAATACAACCAACCTCAGGAACCACCCGGAACAGCTCGGGTAACAGCTCAAAAATGGGTCTAATAACACTAACCCGAGATCGGATCAGATCGTGATAATCGATTCTGAATCTTGAGAATCGGCATCAAGTCGATTCTTGGAATTTTAATCAACACCCAGCCCTAATTTAGCATGGACAATGGTGAATCTGAAAATGCATTTACCAAAACAATAACTGACAATCTAATAATAATAATAATAATAATATACGATTTCATGCTTTGTTCACTCATTCCATAACCTTTGCTAATGAAAGCTTGTCTGGTCTGCCCTACATGCTTTATTCTCCAATACTTTATAAGAGGTGTATAGGGCCAAACGATTCATCGAGTTTATCTATTTAATCGATTAGAAAAATTCTTCGTTTATTATTTTTTTGGCTAGTTGCTTCGTTTTATTTTCTGACGCTCGGCGATTGCCTGATCGTTTTGTGGTTGAGTTAAAGTTTCCGCACGACCACTGCACTTCACTGTACACACAACAGCGCGGCGCCCATGGATGTATAATAAGAGCATAACCTCCTCATCTAAGAGGGAACGTGAGCTGGGTTTAGACCGTCGTGAGACAGGTTAGTTTTACCCTACTGATGATGTGTTGTTGCAATAGTAATAGGGAACACTCCTCATCGAGTGCGCGGTACGCTCACGCCGCATCTCCGGTACGCTCCGGTACGCAGTATACCATCTGCCAGAACCAGGAGTGCGCGGTACGCCACGATACGCCGTGCCCCCGCATCCCCCGTACGCCGCGCACTCTGTGCGTGGATTGTGTCTTGTCGCGTACACTCTGTGGGCCGCGCTTCCTCCTGTGCGCCTCTAAACCAGAACTCACACCAAGACTAAGCCAGGTCTAAACCAGGACTAAACCAGATCTAAAACCAGAACTAATCCAGGTCTAAAACTAAACAAGAATTTGCAGGAGTTGTTGCTACATTTATGTAGTTTTAAAAATCATGACAATATCAAGTAATCCAAAATATTCAGATTACGTTACTCACTAATTTAATTTGAATACGTCACAAACTACATTTTGGGGAATGTAATCTGTAATCTGTAGGGGAACATTTTAAAAGTCACCTTCTCAACACTGATGCTACAACATGTAAACAGAAAGCCCCGTACATTACATCAAGTGAAAAAGAAACCGCGACGTAAGTCAACCTTAGCCCAGCGATAATTACGTTTTTCATGTCCAAAACACGTGTATCTGTCAATGCACGTGGTGTGTACTTAACATGTGCAAAGTAGACGCAACAATACCAAACGATTACTCGATTATTCGAACAAAATAATCGACAGAATAATCGATTACTGTAATAATCGATAGCTGCAGCCCTAGAGGTGTATAGTGTAGTTTGGATACTGGTCTCATCTCCTTTAGTCTAAATGATTGACAAGTGGATTATCCAATCAAGGCCAAGCACATACAGTCGTGTGAAAAAGTTTGGACTCCCCTGATCATTTTCAAGATTTTCCTTTATAAATCATTGGTTGTTCGGATCAGCAATTTCAGTTAAATATATCATATAGCAGACAAACACAGTGGTATTTAAGAAGTGAAATGAACTTTATAGGATTTACAGAAAGTGTGCAATAATTACTTCAACAAAAGTAGGCATGTGCATAAATATGGCCACCTTAAATACCCTTTCTCCTGATCAACGTCACCTTTGTATGTAGGACACGGGTCAATGAGCTTACCAAACAAATTTTGTGTTCCAATAACTAGTGCTAAAGGTATTAAAATCAATAAAACAACAAGGACGCCCAAATTTCACACGACTGTACATGGAAAAAAGAAAGTTAAAAAAAAAAATGACAGTGTATTTTAAATGCGTCACAGATTTCAGCACTTGACTGAGGTTGGAGAAGTTTGATTTTTACCGGAATGAGTTTAGCCAGAGACAGAGGAAGTGGTGACTAGACAGAGATCTTGGTAAATGTTAAATGGTCACAGTTTTATACAGCGTTTTTCCACCTATTATGTAAGACAAACTTGTTAAAGCCAGAGTTTGTACCTTTTTAGCCAAAGAGACTGCAAAGACTGACAGCATTTATTTCCTAAAACAAAAAGACGACAAAACTGACCCAAATGTGTTATGTAGCTGTTATTTATGTCTGACATAACCACAGAACAGTGAGTAAATAAAAATTCTAACATGATGAGACTTTTTGGGCAAAGTTCGATCAGTAAAATAATCTTATTACATCAGTTTACAAGTGTTTGTCCAACCATAATATCGACTCAACTGTTATTTGGAAGCCAATATCTCAATTTTTTTCAGTATCGGGGTGTAACAATATCAAAGTCTTACGATACAATATTGTCACGGTATGACCAGTCATTTGGTACAACATTTATTGTCATTAGGGATGGAACGATATCCAAATCTCTCTGTACGATATTTTCACCATATACGTCTCACGGTACGATATTTATTGTGATATTTTGTGGAGACACAAAAATGTGAATCTGCTACTTTTTCCTCTAAAAATGCTTCACAAGACTTAATCCAAAGAATGAAGATTTCAAAGTGCTTAGAACAGTTATTTCTTCACTGAAACGGAGCAAAGGATCATGGTCTATGTAGTTCCCTCTGTTTTTTTTAGCTATTTCTGCATCAGAACTATTCATTTACACAAAGAGACTTGATGTCTCTTTGCGTGATTCGATATATTGTGATGGTCCACGATATTATTGTGAGACCTTTGATGATACAAATCAGGATGTTTTGGTTATTGTTACATCCCTACCAGTATCCCTTGGCTCAAATAAAAGTTTTTTTCCCCGTTTAAGTAGCTTTGATTGCGCTGAAAAACATGCTTCCTTCCTCTTATTGAATCAGTCGTTGTTTTATATATCGCTTTGAAATAAAACATTATAAACCACAAAAACTGTCACCATCTATAAAACAGTTTAAAAACGCATCTATTACCATAAATTACTTTACAATAAAACACAAGTTGCGAAGCTCCCATATATCACATTTAGGTACTCACACCTCCATAAACAGATGTGTCAGCATATTGCACCAAATACAACAATACAACTTGAGCCCATCTGTCTCCGTTTTAATATATTTTCGTACCTTAAACTTTTAAACTTCCACGAAACCAGTGTTAGCACAAATGTACGGGTAAAAGCAGCGGGCCATGCATCACATTATTTGGCTGTCAGACTGTCTCATGTAATCTCCTTCATGTAATCCCGTCGAGGTGGAGAAACATATTGCTGGCGCGTTGGTTTGACCAGGGGCTCTTTTGCATTACCAGGCGTCAGGAATGTTTAATGTAATTTCTACAGAAGTCCCGTATGATACAAGCGCAGGTTTTGGCAAGTTACAGAGGAGAGGTAGAAGCGGTGAAATGTGTGTGTTTGGGCGGTCGCCGACTAAAGACTTGGTCGATTCTTGTAGATGGATAAATGACTAAAACAGGTAAAACTACTATGATCTACTATGACGTACTTGCACCAAACTGCACTGACTACCTATAAGAAGTAGTGTTGTAGTCACGATACTAAAAAGAACATGATTTTCAACATTAAATCATAGTACTTTTTTATATTTTACCCTGTATTAGTCTACTGTATGGGGGTCGATACTTGCCCAAATGAGTATCTAGTTTCGATATTACTTTTCGTATCGATTAGGATCTGATTTTCTGTACTTTTGACAACACTGATACATTCTTTCTCCTTTCTGTTGCGTGATCAGGCATCAGGAATGTTTAATCTCATTTCTACATTAGTCCCATATTACACAGAAGAGACAGAAGCAGTAAAATGTGAGGATTTTGGCTGTAGATGACTAAAAACATACTTGGTCAATTCTTGCAGAGACTAAAACAACAAGTGTGACTTAGTGACTAAAACAGGGGCGTGGTAAAACTACTATGATGTACCTGGCCCAAACTGCATTGACTACATATAGGAAATAGTGTTGTTTTACATTTTAAACTTAATTTTGATCTAATGAATAGACTTGATACTCAGTACAGTTTCTGATATCATGATGATTATGAAAAACACTCCAAAATGTCATTTTCAACATTAAATCCTAGTACTTTTTTGATATTTTACCCTGTACTAGTCTACGTATGTGGGTTTATACGACGGTAGTTCTGATACAGCTCAAGATCATTCTAACCCTAAGTCTAAAGCTATGTGAAACTAACTTTTTTTTTGTATCGATACTTGCCCAAATGAGTATCTAGTTTCAATATTAGTTTTAGTATCGAGCAGTATCTGTACTTTTGACAGCACCAATCCATTCTCCTTTCTGTTGCATTATCAGGCGTCAGGAATGTTTAATGTAATTTCTACAGTAAAGACATGTCCTGCTGATTAATTAGTGACTTTAGCCCTATTCACATGGGATAAATACAACCTGGGGACATCTGGTAATTTGCAAATTCCCGCCCCACCTCTGTGTTACTCGTAGCGCATTCGCACGGGATAAGCGAAGTCCGTAAATTACTCTATTTTACTGAAATTACGACCGGATATGTCGTAACCGTTTCTATGTCTTAAGTAAATTTAGAAAGTATGCTTAAAAAAAATAAAAAATTTTAAATGTTCCTTACCGCAAGCGGCTACACATGTCATCCAGGTCAACATCCTGCGAGAATTTCCATTTTTGCGGATCAGTTTCCATGTAGAGGCTAATGAGACTGTTATAATTTGCCCCTAAAAAGCTCAAAACTGCTAATCAAAATTCCTACCACAGCCTCCATTACTCAAGCCGGGAAAGAGATATAAAAGGAGCAAAGCGAATTAAAATGCCCGCAATATGTAGAGAAAAGACCACAGAAATAAAAGGAATAGACAGAAAAGACGCAATTACAACAAACACTGACGTGCAGATTCTCACGGGACGAGTATCGTCACCGGACGTCTGTGTTTGGTGAAATATAGTCGGTAATTTGCGGCGGAATTTTTACTTTACAAATTACAGACATGGAGCATTCGCACGGGATTAAGACCTCAGACATTCTCCACAATTATTACAAATCACCAAAGGTCCACAGGTAAAACTAATCCCATGCGAATAGGGCTTAAGAGCGCACTCACACTAGGACTTTACAACCGTGCAGTACTCGAGCACTATTGCGGAGGGTTCCATGGACACTCACACTTGTCCAAATGAACCAAGCCATAGCCTGGTTGCGTCTCCAGACAACAGGTAACGGGCGACGACGTGACTAGAGCGCGCGTTTGTTTGTGTGAGGATGGATAACTCAGCTGCAGGAATTTTGTTTCTGATGTCGAGACAAGTTTTTGAGACACAACGAGCAATCGCACTGGTTGAATTTGCCAAAAGACGTGTAGAGAGACGACGCGCTGGACACCTCCGGAGATTTCTGCGGCGACAGCAGTTGACGAGGGCGGATTTTGAGGCGTTGTTTTCTTTCCACTACTCATCGAAAAGGTGAGAGTAAACTTTTTCATCCACCCAAATGAGTAACAGCGTTTCTCCATCGGATCACCTTGATCCATTTGCCGCTGCCAGACCTTACAACAATTACAACACAGTGGTCCCTTGTTTATCGCGGGGGTTACGTTCTAAAAATAACCCGCAATAGGTGAAATCCGCGAAGTAGTCAGCTGTAAAACCCCAAAGACAAGACAAGACTTCAAGTATATAAAACAAAGTAGTGTTATTGTCACGATCCTGCAATTTCAAACTTAATTTCAATACTAAAGAACAGACTTAACACTCAATACTCATTCCTAGAACTGTCACAGTAACTACACCGGAGTATAAGTCGCACCAGCCAAAAAATGCGTAATGAAGAAGAAAAGAACATGTATAAAATGCACCGGACTATAAGGAGGAAATTTGTTTTATAAAATCAGAGACCAAGAACCAACATTTCATCTCGAAAGGCGAGTTATAGAAGTTAGAGTAATAAAAACAACCAAACAGAGAAGAATCCGTGTATCATTCGTTTTTCAATATAGAACCAAAAATAAAAAAATTTAAAAAAAACACTCTTTTCTTTATTATTTGTCTAAAACCAAAATGAAAAAACGGATGATTTGCTTTTTTCATTTTCCATCCACATATACGTATTCAAATATTCATATATTTGGTCTATGGGCTGTCAGTGTGAAAAATGTAATATATAAGTCGCACCTGAGTTTAAGGATCACCCAAACCCTGAAAAAAGTGCGTCTTATAGTCCAAAAAAATACAGTATATCGACTTTCAAAATATGAAAGCTGGAACAATACATTTTGGGGCTCTGTATTTATTTACTCAGTGGTTACATTTTCTTTGCAATAGTGGCGAGACTTGAGTCATTTTTATCAAACACGATAAGATTTGAGCTGTACAGGGTTGAATAAATAACTGCCGTGGCTATCGGTTCTTTCTGCCATTTGTTTGTTGCCGTCAGGCTTTCTAATGATACTGCCTCTTTTACTGGGATTATCCTGCTTTGTGTCAGTGGAATAAAGTAGTTTCAATACTATCGTTTATCAGGGTACATCTCTGTAGCAATGCATCGCGCTTCAGAACTTGCGAGCATGACATTCTGAGATAAAAGCGGCCAAAAGAGAAAGTATTAGAGCTGTAGCCGACTAAAGAACTGTCCTGTCAATCAATGAGTTGACTAAAAAGGGGCGTGACAAAACTATTATGATAAGAGCCTATATCTGACCCAAAATGCACCTGCACAGTTCATGCAAAAACAACAATTTGATCAGGAAAGTAACAGAAAGCCGTGTATTTATATGTAAAAACATTAAATTCATCCTTCGCTCCCAAATCTTCAGCTCATGCTCACCGCACACCTCCTTTCTGTTGTCGTCTCATGTACAGCTCTGGAAAAAAATAAGAGACCACTGCATTTTGTTTCTGAAATCAGCATCTCTACATGTGTGACGGCCGTTCCTATTGAATTCAACACAAACACGCCTCATTCTGCTTCATGAGGCACTGATGAGATCACCTGAACAAACCTGATTTAAGGAGGAAAAAGAGAAAAACCACCGCTGTGTTCATCATTATTATTATTATTATTCCACCAAATATTGATTTCTGAACTCTTCCTAAGGTCAAACATTAGTATTGTGTTGTTTTAAAATGAACATGGTCTTGTTTTCTTCGCATTATTTGAGGTCGGAAAACTTTTAATCTTTTTTGTTATTTTGCCTATTTGTTATTTTCTGCAAATAAATGCTCTAAATGACAAAATCTTTATTTGGGATTTAGGAGAAACGATGTCAGTAGTTTATAGAATGAAACAAAAATTTAACTCAGACCGTATTTTTCGGACTATAAGTCGCACTTTTTTCAGGGTTTGGATGGTCCTGTCACTTATACTCAGGTGCGACTTATATATTACATTTTTCACACTGACAGTCCATAGATCAAATATATGAATCGTATATGGATCCAAAATGAAAAAAACAAACCATTATCTGTTTTTTCATTCTGGTTTTAGAGGGAAATAATAAAGAAAAGAGTTGTTTTTTCATTTTCTTATTTTTGGTTCTATATTGAAAAACAAACAAATGATACATGGATTGTTCTCTGTTGGGTTGTTTTTATCACTTCTATAACTCGCCTTTCAAGATGAAATGTTGGTTCTTGGTCTCTGACTTTATAAAATAAATTTCCCCCAGAACGTGCAACTTAAACATGTTTTTTTTTGTTTTCATTATGCATTTTTTGGCTGGTGTGATTTATAGTCCGAAAAATACTGTACCTATAAGTAGTAAAATCAGAGAAACTGATCATTTTGCAGCGGCCTCTTATTTTTTTCCAGAGCTGTACATCCTTATAATGTAAACACAGGGTAATATGCAAAGTAACATTGTCCCTCATCGACCACACGCCGGAAGAGATTTTAAATACGTCATCCATGCACATTTGAGTAATTTTGGAAACTCTCTCAGGCACTATTCGAACCCTCCTCACTATTAGCATTACGACCCCACCGAAAGCTCCCACACAGTAATTGTCCTTAAACACAGCCCGCAAAATCAGTATTCAAAACAACACATTAGAACTTCATAAACCTGATAGTATGTGCATAGCGCTCTGAGGGGGGAGTGACTTAGCGAGGAGAGCAAATGAAGGAGGGACTCAGAACATCAAAAAACTAAACTTATCAACCTGTTAATACATTGTTTTCAGCGAATAAATCATTGATGATCCAAATATGTTATGGGTTTGCAGTTTTTACCCCATAGAAATGTAATACCCCCTCTTTAAAGGTGCATTGTGTAACTTTTCTGGTAGAAGGTCTGTCCAATGATTTTCTCCATGTGTCTGGAAGGCTTCACAGTAAACCTTTCTGTCTCCACGGAGACCAAACCAGACCAAATTACAGGTCAGATCCGTGAAGAAGTAATCCCGATTACAGTCAGAATATCCGTTTTTCTAGGTATTTTTGAGCTATAAAACCACCTGTAACTT
Source organism: Odontamblyopus rebecca (assembly GCA_030686955.1). Taxonomy (NCBI): domain Eukaryota; kingdom Metazoa; phylum Chordata; class Actinopteri; order Gobiiformes; family Gobiidae; genus Odontamblyopus; species Odontamblyopus rebecca. Next base: position 32,224,051 of record CM060664.1, read on the forward strand.
AATAAATGTAATGTAGAACTGCTTAATGTCACACAGTGGAACATTCCAGGCAGACGCTCCATCAGAAAAGTTCCACAATGCACCTTTAAATCACATCATTTGACCAGTACAAGTTTTGAACAACTAAATGACGAACCAGACTTCCAGTGCACCGTTTTTGCACCGTTTGGGATTCCGTGACCATTTAACGCTCGTTTTCCGTAACATATCATTCCGTAGTATTGATGCTGACGTACATTCTCCGTACTAAAAGATCAATGCGTTTTCAAACAGGAGCTGGTGAAATCGATTTGCATCTCAACGCTCTGCAAATTACGCTATCGAGATGCGGCGATGATCCATTTTAAAAGCATTAGTAACCGTTAGCAACCACTCGCTTCACCATTAAACATCGCAAAAGATATTTACGTACTATTCATTCAAAATAAGGAAGGAGGAAAATGTCTATGTTGTCTATACGTGCTACTTGCCACTCCTTAGATCTGACTTGTAAACCGTCACTGCTCGTCTCCCCTGGCGACAGACGCATTCAGGATATTTTGGAAAGCCGACTGTCCAGTTTTACTACATCTTTAATACAACTATAAAATTCAAGAAAATAACACAAACTGGTAACGTGTACTGATGTAAATTGGTATATTCGGAAGGGCATCCAGCTTAAAATGGACGCCAAATGAAAATGCAAAAGCCTCAACACTCGTATAAGCACATCACATCTGCAACAAACACCCACCGAAAAATAAAACAATAATTCTCCTTAAATGTGGTTGAAAATTTGCTCATGTTGCGATAACTTCTAATCATGGCAGACAAAAAAATTTAAAAAGAGACTCCTCGACGTACAGAACCTCATAAACTCCCATATTCGGTGAAGGGTACCCACCCTGCTCGTCTCCGTGGACAAGTCATTGCTTTGAAATGTTCCGCAGTGTGACCATAACCTGATCTTTATTGCATTTTTAGTGTTTTTATTGCTGGAAAAAACATCCCCTCTCCACAGATCGGACCTGTAACTTGACTTGCTCGCACCGCCTGCTTATCTCCACGCAGATAGACAAGTTAAAGCCACACTGTGAAACATTCCAGACACAGCAAAAGGAGAAAAGTAGGTGGCGGTCACCCTGAGAAGTTGCATAATACATCTTTGACAACTTTGAAATGGCACAACTCTGCAGCAAACTACCAAAAAAACAGCTTTGTAATTTGAAGCAGGGATCGCGCAAAATTAAATGCTTTCACTGATGCAATAAAAGTTAAAATAATTAAACGGGATTAAAAGTCTTACCTGGAAACACGAGCGCGCCGAAGACCCACGCCAACACGATCAAACACACGGAGTTGTACATGCTTCTCCCAGACCTCTGCAGTTTCGGATCGGCGCGTTTTCTGGAGAGATCCCCCTCTTTTGGACAGCTTTACCCCGGTAGGAAATTCGCAGGCGGTCGGGCAAATATTTCTTTTCTTTTCTTTCCTCTTCTTTGCGCCGGATGTCAAGTCGGGCGGCCGCGCAGATCCGAGGTGGATGTGGACTGAGGCGGGCGAGCTCACTGTCCTCCACCGACACTTGGAGAGACGCGCGGAGGGAGCGCGCTGTGCAGGCTGGGAGGGGGGGTGGGGGCCGGAGGGTGGGAGGAAAGGGGGAGGGGTAGATAGAGCAGGGGGCGGGGTTTTAGCGAGGGAGCTGTCTTCTGATTGGCCGAGGGAGCTGTCAGTCACGAAGAAGCCGCGTCGGTTTGTCCTGTCTCCAGGTTTAGGTTGGTTTGAATGGTGTTTAGTTTAGCTGTTGATAGTAGATTCTAAACTGGGACACACCCGGGTTAGGATGGTTAGTGTAAATAAAATTGGGAATAAAGCGTCTAAAATTGTGCATTATCGTGTCAGTCGCAATCTGAAGGACTTCTGTCGTTGCATTTTTTGGCTTTATGGTCATTCACAAACACGGTTCTCTGTATTTTGGCAAAACAAATGGCAATTTATGCTTCTCTTTACTGGCACGGATCAGATTAGTCAAAACTTGTGATAGTCCTGGTTTAGACCTGGTTTAGACCTGATGTAGTCCTGGTTAAATCTTAGTTTAGTCCTGGTTTAGACTTGATGTAGTCCTGGTTTAATCTTAGTTTAGTCCTGGTTTAATCTTAGTTTAGTCCTGGTTTAGATTTGATGTAATCCTGGTTTAATCTTAGTTTAGTCCTGGTTTAGACCTGATGTAGTCCTGGTTTAATCTTAGTTTAGTCCTGGTTTAATCTTAGTTTAGTCCTGGTTTAGATTTGATGTAATCCTGGTTTAATCTTAGTTTAGTCCTGGTTTAGACCTGATGTAGTCCTGGTTTAATCTTAGTTTAGTCCTGGTTTAGACCTGATATAGTCCTGGTTTAATCTTAGTTTAGTCCTGGTTTAGACCTGATATAGTCCTGGTTTAATCTTAGTTTAGTCCTGGTTTAGACCTGATGTAGTCCTGGTTTAATCTTAGTCTAGTCCTGGTTTAATCTTAGTTTAGTCCTGGTTTACTCTTAGTTTAGTCCTGGTTTAGACCTGATGTAGTCCTGGTTTAATCTTAGTCTAGTCCTGGTTTAATCTTAGTTTAGTCCTGGTTTACTCTTAGTTTAGTCCTGGTTTAGACCTGATGTAGTCCTGGTTTAATCTTAGTTTAGTCCTGGTTTAGACTTGATGTAGTCCTGGTTTAATCTTAGTTTAGTCTTGGTTTAGACCAACTTGGTCTAAATTAGGGACATTTCTTGTGTAAAACTGGGACAAATCAGTGGTTTTGGATAAATCTGCTGGGACGGGGGACACGGGGCTCAAAACCGAGACTGTCTCGGGTAAATAGGGACGTCTGGTCACCCTGGTTGGGAGGCCCGTAAACATGAGATAACTAGAATAATCAGATAAGGCCATATAATAAATCATAATGTAATATCTGTGTATCGGTGTGCGGGATTTAGATGTGGCATAGTTTAAAGGGAGATTTAAAGGATTCACTATTTTAAAGTAATATTCAAACGTGAGGTCAGTGATTACGCTAGAGGTGAGCAGTATTGAAATTGTACTTTAAATGGATCAGACAATGTGAAAAGACAAAGGAAAAAAGGGGAAAAAAAAGGTTTGAGGGTACAAATAGGTTCGTAGGGATTGGCGAATGGCACAGTTATTGTGTTTAACGAGTCAATACAGGAAGTGAAGGCTTTTCATTATGATTTAGTATTATTATTAGAGGGTGAGAGCTTATAAGGTCACACTTCATCCCACTTCAAACAGGGCAATGAAGTGTTCACACGTAGAAACATTGTCTTTTTTTTTTTGTCTGAGCTATATTTATGTATGTAAATATCCACACGTATACTGCAAAATACCAAATAAGACCCGGAGCGTTTATTTGCTTCAATCACATAAGAGACCAGGCATTTATTTGAGACCAGGCGGCAATTTCAGGCAACCAGTATGACTATAACTTAGACTTTGAAACTTTGAAATGTTACAAGAAAATATCTACAGAGCGAGGAGTTTCTTACATGTGAAAGTGTTTATGCAAATGAGCCTTGTGGTTTTCAGTTTTGTTTCTGTAGAGACGACGCGAGCTGTCTTCAGCACCAACATTAGACTCGGCGTTTATTTGCAACCTGAGTCAATCAAAATATACCTCTGCACCCGCCGTTTAACCCTATAACGCCAAACGTATCATATTTGATACATGAGTTTTTCAGCCCTCCACATGAGCAGTGTGACATTTTTTTCCCTGAAAAACCTGATGTATACAATCAGATACATGTAGTGCACAAATAATCCAACAGTGGGTGTGATTCACTGATTAGAGGGTGCTCCAGTGACAATACAAGATTGCCATAAATAATAATATATGGAAAATTATATTTGAATTTTTTTTGTTTGTTTGTTTAGAGGGACCAATAAAGGCTCCAAGTTCAAAGAATTGGAATTTTCTGCCAATTATTTAATGGTGTGGGCTTTACAGGGTTAAAGGGGACCCGGCAGTTATTTGGTATTTCACGGTTTTATTTTCTACTTTTCACCCTGATTGTCAAGATGCATTAATATATGTTGAAGACACATGTTCTAAATACATAAATAAAACATAAATGGATAAGAAATCTAACGTAAGATGACATTTGGTGACATTGGTTAGATGATGGAGTATAGGTTTTGTATTTGGAAGACAAAGTGCCATTAATTTTAAAGGATCCGTGTCACACTATTTTCTGTTATAATGTTGTTTCCTCAGACAGACCTGGAGTTGTGTTTTGTTGCACTCGCACACGTTCAGCACACAAACCCTTCATATTAAGGCTCTTTAGTTCTTCTTTCAAACTGAAATCGCTCTGTTCCACCTTGTGATGTCATTTGGTAATACAGGAAGTGGTAGGATGCGTTCACGTTTCATATGGGTGCAAACATTAAACGTGCACTATGTAATTTTACCTTTACTTTACATTTATTCAGTTACAGGTGGTTTTATAGCTCAAAAATCCCTAGAAAAACCGGCATTCTGACTGTGAGCGGCGTCGCCTCTCCACAGATCTGACCTGTAACTTGGTCTGGCTTGGTCTGCATGAAGGTAGAAAGGTTTAATTCCATACTGTGAAACATTCCCGACGAAGGCATAACATCTCCATGGAGAAAAGCATTTGACGGATTCTCTACCAGAAAAGTTACACAATGCACTTTGAAGTTTTATTATGTTAGCCGCCTGAAATGAGGGTGCAAACATTTTTAACGGAGATTATGATGCAGACTTTTGCATCCCCGTGGACCCCGGCCTGGGCTTTGCTCATAAGAATTGAGGCCTTGTCCACACGTAGCCGGGTATCTGATAAACGGAAGATGTTTTGCTGCGTTTTGACCTGTCATCCACACGAACACGCATCAAAAACGAGTGTTCAGGGAAAACTCCGGCAAAAGTGAAGATTTTTGAAAACTCCGTTTATGTGTGTTTGTGTGGACAGAGATAACTGGGGTTTTGCGTTTTAAAACGTCACTGTCTGCGCCAAAAAATATGAATCTGCCCTGACGTCAAACGTGCGACATTTGTTTAGGCGACTGCAATAGCCAAAGCCAAAGCAGATTATGGATCGGAGTCTTGAGAACTGTGTGTGTGTTGAGAGCAGAATTCCTCCTAAACTGTGTTTAGGAGGAATTCTGACTCCGAGTCTGTCCAGACAAAGGAGCTCGGCGCCCTGTTTTCTGTTGTTTAAGTTTAGGCGGAAGTGACGTTTAAGTGATGGAAATAACGCCATCTACAGGTTTGGAATGTGTATGAATGTGGTTGAAAATGCAGATGTTCGGTTATGTGTGGAAGGTATTTTTTTCGAAGACGAGGTGGTGTGGATAAAACTATTTTTATAAACGGAGGGGGGGAAATGTTTGGTTTTAAAAATACCCGGCTACGTGTGTACATGGCCTCAGAAACTGCTGAAAAAACGTTTACATCAGTGCACAATGAAGCTACATTACAAGTGTTATCAATAAATAGACTACATAAGTATTGTTTGTGAAGTATTAACCAATTAACACCAAATTTTCCCATAGATAATACTTTATATTGTAAATTAAAAGTACCAGTAGTGTTTTTAACTATATAATAAATATGAAAAGGCTCTCTATTTTCACTAGGATGGTGCACACATTTATATTCAATGATGTCAATTATTGTTTTCGCTGAGCCAGTTTTTGCAGTTCATTCATTATAATACATGGAAGTGTTCCTCAAAACGGGAAAGCCGGCATTCTTATTTGTCTATGAGGGGCAGCACAATCATTTCTGAAAGAACCTTGGCTGTTCTTCAGACCCAAAGGTTTTCTATGGCAAAATATCTCTGGAAATGTCTCGCATATTCTCCACCAACTTCATAAATCTGCCCCGTCACCAAATCTTCATCCAACAAGGTCGACAAAGGATAAACGTTCTTCCACAAAGAATTTATCCACAACTATCAAGGTAAGAAAGACGAAAACGTAAAGGAGAACAACAACGAGCTTTAGTGAACTACTGAGCATAACTAACGCTATGGTCATGAATAAAACATAAGTAACTTGTTCACTCAGACTGAATCGAGAATTAAAATAAAAAATCAATATCATGATATAGATATGAGCATAAGTAGAGAGATTTGTGCAGTTTAAATGCTCGACCTATAATCTGTGAACATCTGTAGCATTTGAACTGCACAAATCTACCTGTCTATGCTCATATCGACATCATGAAATTGATTTTAGTTTACTTATGTTTTCTTCATGACCATAACGTTAGTGCTGCTCAGTAGTTTCACTAATGCTCGTTGTTGTTCTCCTTTAAGTTTTTCTCTTTCTTACCTTGATAGTTGTGGATAAATTCTTCATGGACGACCTTGTTGGATGAAGATTTGGTGACGGGGCAGATTTATGAACCTATGCAAGACATTTCCACAGATATTTTGCCACGGAAAAGCATTAACCGGAAGTCCCGCTGACCTACATCACGGCACTTCCGGCCGTTGTGAAAAAAGAGCTATAGCAGGTGTGAACTTTAGATGTGCTTCAGCTCGATTTTTTGAGCTTTCCATCATCTTCTATCATTGTTCCTTCATCAAACCCATGCTTGGAGAGGTTTGAGATGTCAGCCATGCACGTCGGAGTATTTTAGAGACCTCTCCTGGTCCATATTTGAACCATACGTACATTTAGCTGTAAGATTCTGGCCAATACTCCGCCCATACACCTATTGTACGTCATCCCGTGCTCAAACACGACAATTTGCCCGAAATATCCAAAATCATGACACAAAACTGCACACGGCAACTTAACAAACCTGATAAAATGCGCAGTAGTTTGTGTGATAGCGCTCTGAAGGGGGAGTGACTTAACATAGAGAGCAAAAACGTCTAAAGAAAAATGTTAACAGGTTGTTTTTTGGTGAATATAACATTTTTCAAAACAATTAAAGGTAACATGGTGATCTGAATATGATATACATAAAAAAAAAATGTGTAAAATCTTTAAATAAAAACCTAACATATTTTTAGTTGTATATTTATTAGCTTGATAGAATAAAAATAGATTGGAAAAAGCACTTTGAGGTGAACATTGTTATGATATCAGCCTAAAATTCAATGGAAAAAAGTACTGACGTGACCTTTCGCAACTTACCTTTTACTTACATAACTTCAGCTCGGTAACTCACACTCCCGTCTTCACATATGTATAACAAAAACTTTTCTAAGCGCTATCGCATTTCTGCTCCAGTGCTCTTCAAAAAGGACAGATGGGAAACGTTACTGCTCGTTCGTACTTTTAGCTTGAGAAGATTTCGCATAAAAACAGAGAAAAATGCAGAAGGAAACCATTTTATCTCTTTCCAATGACGAATCTTTTTTTTTTTTACGATTTATATGATCCTTTATAATAATTCTTCTTTTATCTGATTTGAATGTATGATACGGCCTATATTAGGGTCCTCTGACAGAATGAAATAAATATAAAGCGAATAAAGATGACAGCCAGTGATTCGGAGATTTGAGAAAAAGGTCATTTGGAAGTGGATATAAAATTCTTGGGTATAAAACGAGCCTTGGAGAGCGTTTTATGGAGACGTGACATTTTTTGAATCTGCAGTAATAAGGGATGGGTGGTTCTGACAGGTCGGGCTGCAGATGAGAGGGGGCACCACCGGGGGGAGTTAAATAGGAAACAGAATGAGCTTGATAACGCTGCTACCGTTTTTGGTTTGGAAACTTGATTTGTATAAAGTCAGCCTGCTGGCGCAATTGCTGAAGTCAGTTTTGTAGGTGTAAAAATCTCTCTGAACGGCTGTGAACCATAAACTGTTTAATGAAGTGAACTAAAAGACTATAAATGCGATCGTTGGTAAAATGAAGCCTGCAGACGTATGTGCGGTTCGGAATCATCTTGACTTTGTTGCCCTCGTCTCTTCTAATCGCATGTACCCAGTGCGCTCGGAGTCATGCCTCGGTGGGGAAACGATGAAAACTGAGGTACGGTTGGAATTGTTGATAAGCTGAGCATAACGGGACACTACAATGACATGTGGCTGACGAAAACTGAGACATTTTTCCAAATAGAACCTGCCGGAAAGTGTAATCGCCTCTTTTCGAATGGTTTGTGACATAAGTGTGAAGCTCACTGAGGCTGGCAGTTATAGAGGCGATTTTGGAGCCAAGATCCATACATGAGAATTTAACCGTGGGTATTATTGCAACTAAAGAGCCAATCAGGAGCAAAGGTGCTGAAGGTAACGCCCCTTCCCGCCCGCACTGCTGGTTTGGCAGGGGGGAGGCACTTAGCAACGCTGTCAATCAAACATTGTTAAGGATAGCAAGGGCAACTTCAGGGAGGCACTTGATTGGTCTGTTATTAAAATTCACAGGATCATGTTGGACGGGTTAATGCTGCATCCTGTCGCGCTCGGGACTCGGGGAAAACCGACCTCCACCTCGAGAAAGTGCAACGGAACGGCCAATCAAATCAAGGTTCCGAAACACAAATTCGGTCTAGTTTGGTGCAGACAATAATAATAATGCATCAGTTTTATATAGCGCTTTTCAGGACACTCAAAGACGCTTTACAGAGCATTATTCATTCACTCCAGACCTGGTGGTGGTGCTGCTATTGTAGCCACAGCTGCCCTGGGGCAGACTGACGGAAACAAGGCTCCATTCTGTGCCATCGGCCCCTCCGACCTCCACCATCACTCACACACACACCACTTTCACACTAGGCAATGTGAGTGAAGTGTCTTGCCTAAGGACACAACAACAGTTTTTGTGACTGGCGCCCCCCTGTGGCACCTGGAATCCCCAGTGTCTCCCATCCAAGTACTAACCAGGCCCTGCTGAGCTTCTGAGATCTGACGGGATCAGGCTTTGACAAGACAGTATGGCCACAATGGAGTCAGATGGATTTACGTCACAGCGGACTCTGTTTATTAGCAGGAGCTAGCGATACATTACAACTTTACATGAAACTTTCTCGCATTTACATCGGATTTTGGGAGAACTGACTCGGTTTTATCCACTACCGACATTCAATAGAACGCAGCATTATATAGATATTTTAAGACCAAAATGTCAAGGAGTGGTTACAGAGAGAGATATTTTATTTATACGTTTAGTGTTAAGTAAAATTAAAGGTGCAGTGTGTAACCTTCGAGTTGGGGATCTGTCACGTTTCTTTAGATATGTCATTGCTTCCTGTGAGCTTTAGGATAGATTTTAAAGTTCTTGTATTGGTTTATAAAGCTCTTAATGGTCTTAGTCCTATTTATTTATCTGATCTGCTTTTACCATATGAGCCTCTCGGACTCTCGGGTCCTCAGGTCTCTTCTTTTAACTGTCCCAAGAGCCAAAACTAAAACTCACGGTGAGGTTTTTAGGGCCCTTTTCTGTGGAATAGTCTACCTGAGGTCCGCTGCGAGTGTTCATACTTTTAAAAGTAAACTCAAAACATATCTTTTTAATTTAGCTTTTAATTGAAACTTTTACTTGTTTTAAATTAAATTAATTCACGTATTTAATTCATACGTTTATCATTATTATGATTATTATTATTATTATTATTAGTAGTAGTAGTATTAGTATTAGTATTAGTATTATTTTACTTAGTCTCCATTTAATTTTAGCTAATTTTTCTATAACCTTTAGAAGCTTTATGTTTTATGTTTCTGTCTAAATTGTTGTATGCTTAGAATGTTACACAATATGACATTAAAGTACAGGTGATTTTATTGCTCAAAAAAGCTGCATGCTGACTGTGAGAGCGGTCGCCTCTCCACAGATCTGACCTGTAACTTGATCTGGTTTGATCTCCATGAAGATACAAATGTTTAATATCATTTTGTGAAACATTTCAGACAAAGGAGAAAAGACGGACCCTCCAGTAGAAAAGTGACACTGTGCACCTTTATAAACACCGTCCTAACACTGTATCCTCAATAAAAGCAAATCTGGAGTCGATTATTTGAACAGAGAGATGCTTTAGTTTAACGCATGGACAACAGCAAAATGCAGAATTATTTTCAAAACTAAAAACCAAAAGACTATTCTAGCACATTTTTCCAGTCTTCTCTCTGTGTCCCTGAGCAAGACTTTACACCTTTTATTTTTAGATTTCTTGCCAAACCCACAAAGAATCCTCCGAGGCATTATCCAAAAACACAATCGCTTTCTATGACAATTTGCTATTTTAAAAAGCCATTATCGGAACAATTACTTTTTGTTTACCATTGGATCTGTAGTATAGACACACACAGATGCGAAGCTGCTTAATTTGCCCCTGTCACTCTCATTACTGATGCAGAGGACAATTACAGTCGCAACTAACAATCATAAGGCTTATAAATGTCACTGGATCATAATAATAGGGCCTGATCAGTCTCGCTCGGTGCACTTCCTTCACGCTGATTGAAACCTGTGATCTGCTCGCGTAGTTAACATTCAAATGGGCTCAAATAAACACCACACATTAGCTTGTCTGTCAAATGTATACGAGACAATACAAATAATAATTGGGAAAAAAAAACTTTAGTAATGAGGTGTTAAAGCTCTTACATTATACTAAACCGATTCTTGTGTTGTGAGATTTATGCCATTATTTAAGAATGTTGTTATCTCCTCAAAAACATACCTTTAGTTGTGTTTCATTCAAATGATTCTAGTGAAGGTGTATGGAGTTTAAAAACACAGTGGAGAACTTCCTGTGTTCTCACATGACATCACAAGAACAGTGGAAAAGAATGTATATATACGATGTGTGTGTTAAACATGTGTGAAAGAAACCAAACACAACTCAAGTTATGTTTTTTTATGAGGTAACTGTAGGGATGTAACATACCGGTAACTGAAATCTGGTGATATCGTATCGTCAAAGGTCTCACAATAATATCGTGGACCATCACAATATATCGAATCACAAGTCCATCCATCCATCTTCTTCCGCTTATCCGGGGCCGGGTCGCGGCAGCAGCAGTCTAAGCAGGGGCTCCCAAGCTTCCCTCTCCCCAGCCACTTCCTCCAGTAACTCCGGACGGACCCCGAGGCATTCCCAGGCCCAGAGACATAGTCCCTCCAGCGTGTCCTGGGTCTTCCCCTGGGCCTCCTACCGGTGGGACATGCCCGGAACACCTCCCGAGGGAGGCGTCCAGGAGGCATCCGGACCAGATGCCCGAGCCACCTCAACTGGCTCCTCTCGACGTGGAGGAGCAGCGACTCTACTCTGAGCTCCTCCCGTGTGACCGAGCTCCTCACCCTATCTCTAAGGGAGCGCCCGGCCACTCTGCGGAGGAAACTCATTTCGGCCGCTTGTATCCGCGATCTCGTTCTTTCGGTCATTACCCAGAGCTCATGAACATAGGAATCATGATCCTGAATCACAAGTCTCTTTGCTTAAATGAACAGCAGAAATAGAAAAAAACAGGGGGAACTACATAGACCATGATCCTTTGCTCTGTTTCAGTGCAGACGACATGAAGAAATAACTGTTCTAAGCACTTTTACATCTTCATTCTTTCGATTAAGTCTGGTGAAGCATTTTTAGAGGAAAAAGGAGCAGATTCACAGTTTTGTGAGCCTGTGCAAAATCCATCCATCCATCCATTTTCTTCTGCTTTTCCAGGGCCGGGTCGCGGGGGCAGCAGTTTAAGCAGGGACTCCCAGACTTCCTTCACCCCAGACACTTCCTCCAGCTCCTCCGGGAGGACCCAAGGCGTTCCCAGACGAGCCGAGAAACATAGTCCCTCCAGCGCGTCCTGGGTCTTCCCCGGGGCCTCCTTGCGGTGGGACACTTCTCTCGACGTGGAGGAGCAGTGACTCTACTCCAAGCTCCTCCCGTGTGACTGAGCTCCTCACCTTTTCTCTAAGGGAGCGCCCGGCCACTCTGCGGAGGAAACTCATTTTGACCACTTGTATCCGCGATCTCGTCCTTTCAGTCATTACCCAAAGGTCATGACCATAGGTGAGGGGAGGAACATAGGTTGAGGTAAATCGAGAGCTTTTCGGCTCAGCTCCCTCCTCACCACAACGGTCCAATACAGTGACGCCATCACTGCCGACGCTGCACCGATCCGCCTGTCAATCTCTGGAGCTTTGGAGATGGAGACAAACTAAGAATGAAACAAAATGAATGAAACAAAACACAACTCCAGGTTTGTTTTTGATGAGGCAACAACATCCTAACATGTCTTAAATGTCACAAGAGTCAATTTTGCGTAATATAGGACCTTTAAATAATGAGTATAGTCCAGAGAACAGCTCAAAAAAAAGAAAAAATGAATTGAAAAATACATGAATGGCACGACTGAGCTCTGAAAAATGATATTAACCTTTAGAAACAACAAGAGCCAAAGCCAGTGCATCCTGGGAAAAGTGCCTCAAAAACAATTCCAGTGTAGATCCTGGGTCACTCTTTTATTGATGGGATTTCAGTCAAAGGATCAGGATCACGTCAAGGCTTTAAGGTTTCATATTTTTACTGTTTAGGGTTTTTCGGGCCTGATAACAAGAAACACAATCTTCCTCTAAAGGAAATTTGTAAGTGTTTTGATAATAAAACCTCAAAACTAAAATGTGCAGTATTCAATTGACAGCTATAAATTAAATTTGCACTATGTGATTTTTCGTTTGGGGGTCCGTCACCTGCTTGTTTCTATGGATATGTCATTGCTCTGTCTGGAATGTTCCACAGTGTGACATTAAACAGCTCTACCTTACATTTTTTCGATTACAGGTGAGTTTATAGCTCAAAAATACTTAGAAAAACAGACATTCTGACTGCGAGCGGGTCGCCTCTCCACAGATCTGACCTGTAACTTGGTCTGGTTTGGTCTCCATGAAGACGGAAAGGTTTAATGCCATATTATGAAACATTCCAAACAAAGCAATTACGTTTCCATGGAGAAAAGCATTTGACGGACCCTCCACCAGAAAATTGTAAATATGTAAAATTGTTAATTTATTTTGATTTAAAGGCCCCATATTACCTCATTTTCTGATGTATGTTATAATGTAATGTTACAGGGTAATACAGGAAGTGCTCCACTGCGTTTTTAAACTCCATACAGCTTCACTCAAATCACTTGGACGAATTCGGTCCAAGAATCGCCAATCTCTACTGAACAAAAGGTAAACGGAGCTGTTAACTTGAAAATTCTTGAAAATTACTGCCTCATTTTGAGCTTTGGAGATGTAGACAGACTAATAATAAAGAGTTACTCAAACAAAACACACCTTCTGGTATGTTTTTGATGAGGTAACAGGATTCTAACACAGATTAAAGCTCAATTTCCCGTCATACAAGACCTTTAATATAATGCATGTGTTTTATCGTGACCGATGCATAGATCAAAATGTCTAGACTTAAGTTTAAAGGATATTAAAATAATGCTAATGAAATCACCGCATTTGTTTCCTTGACATTATTATACAGCTATAATGACACAGTGTTGTTAAACTGAGATGTAATCAGAGGTCATTTTGTGCTTTACTGATATTACCCGAGATGCTTGTCAGACCTGCGCAAACTATAGCTTTCACTAACTACTTTGCTTTGCCATTTGAATAAAGAATATAGATAAGCGCAAACAAGAAGGGGCTGAAATGTATGTTAATTTTGTTTGTTATGAAGCCAGGGTTATAGAGCACACAGTACTTTAGATTAAGGGGGTTCTTTATTTCTCTTTTCTCCTTAAAAGTTCAGAGACAGAACCAACCGACGTTAACACAGCAAATATAACGCTACACAAAACATCCACTTGAACAATAAACAGTATCTCATTATACAGCCATTTCCTTCCCAATATGGTCGAGTACGAACCTGTCTGGCCTGAGCAGATTTTTCTCCAACAAAACATCAAACTTTTCTCGTGCTTTCTCAACGGCAAGTGCGCGAGACTCTAATTTTTCAAAGTTCACATAAAGGGATGTAACACTACAGCACCACCATGAGGGGAAAACAGGTATTCTGAACAAAAATATAAATAGGATTTACATTAAAATCTACATTTTTTCACATGTTCCCCACTTTCACCTGGTTACAGTTAGTTCAAACATCTAAAACGTACTGTATTGGCTTGTTAATAAAAATTTGCTTAGATGTGGTGTCCAATGGCAACAGAGGAGAATATCTACGATCAACACAACTTTTATCAGTATGAGGCCAACAGACAAAGGCCTAAAGTTGCACTGCGTAACTTTTCTGGTGAAGGATCTGCCACCTGATTGTTTGAATTTTCTACAGTATAGACCTAAAATCAAAAATTTATTTGATTAAATGTGTTAATTGTGTGTTTTTATTGCTCAAAAATACTTACCACATGCATTCTTACTGTGAGTGGGCTTGCCTCTCCATAGATCTGGCCTCATTTACTTTTCTGTCTCCATGGAGATAGGTCTGCTTCCTGTGGAACTGCTGGGGAACTGCAATAACCTCACCATCGACATCACAGTAAGACCATCAAACCCTCCCAGAAAAGTTACACGGTGCACCTTTAACGCCATACTGTGGAATATTCCTGGCGTAACAATAGCGTTGCCATAGGGACAGGCAAGCGGCGGACACTGCATCAGAAAAGTTACATAATGCATCTTTAAAGAGCCAAAAGTCCCGTCACTAGCTTCCGGTGGAGGATACGTCAAATTCTTTTCTCCATGGAGTTCATCTAATCTTCATTTTCATCTAAAATGTTTCGCAGTATGGCATTAAACCTTTCAATCACCATGGAGACCAAACCAGACCAAGCTACAGGTCAGATCTGTGGAGAGGCGACCCCGCTCAGTCAGAATGTCTGTTTTTCTTCGTATGTTTGAGCAGTAAAACCACCCGTCGTAGAGTAAATGTAAGGTAGAGCTGTTTAATGTCATACTGTGGGACATGCCACACAGAGCAATGACATACAGTAACCATAGAAACAACCAAAAAGTGACATAGTGCATCTTTAAAGAGAAAAAAGTCCCAACTGTAGACTTAAACCACAAATGTTTGGACAAAAATGTGTAAAACCTGCACATGGAAAACCAGTAGACACATAGTTGTTGGCATAATCATAAGATAGTGTTCACTTTCCGTGTCGAATCAGAAACTCACAGACTTTTTTTTTGAGACCACCGGCTGTAACGTCTCACCGCGCTGATATTTTCTGATGTTGACTCCAGCTGGGAAGGTTTGTCTTGATTTCCCATCAGGTAGCGCTGCAGCAATACACACAAGAGGAGAACGGGAGAGGGGGTTAGATCAGAGTAGAATCCTAACACAACTCTGACAAAAGAGCTCTCTGGAGTTTCTGTGCTGAGGGGAGACAGCGTGATGGGCATTTATGTTTCCAGTTATTCACAACAGCCATTCACAACATGCGTCTATCCATCCATCTGTTTGGTTCTGCTTTATCTGGGGTGGGTTGTGGGCACAGACTGTGTAAAGAAGTGGACTAAGTGAGTGCGATGTCACCCATAGCGTTCGGCTCCAGTCAAAAGAAACAATGCTGATAAATAGAGACGTGCACATCCAACAAAAATTACAACTGCGTGCTGGGTCCAAAGGCAAAAATAGTGCAAAAAAAAAATTAAGAGATCCGCACTGCAGTTCTGCGAAGCTCCTGGATTTTTGATTCAGTGACAACACAATATGATGTTTCGGGTCAAGGGCTTCTTCTGACATGAGGGGTTCATTTCCACACCACCATCACCACATAAATAGGCCCAGGTCTGACCCACCATGTGACCTAATAATAAAAAAAAAGTGATTACATTTGTTGGAACTTTAACGGAACTTTAATACACACTGTAAACCCGAATATTCAAAGTAATTAAATAGATTAAGTTGTGCATACTCAAAGTTTAGAAATAATCCTACTGACTTAATTATGTTATGTTTCTGTAACGTGTTCTTCTTTTTGAGTAATTTCAAGTCATATTTTTGATTAAAAGGGTATAAGTGGGTATAAGTGAGATTAACTAAAAACATAGATGAGGTAGAACTTAGTAGCATTAAGTAATAAAATGCTGAGAATGATAAAGTCCTGTTATTTCTGTCAAAAGGTACAAGTAGCAAAGCCATTCAACCTAGAAGTTCTGGAAAACTGTGACTTTTAAATTCATCAACTTAAAATAATTGAGGCAAACAAATTTTTAGTTCTGGTAACTTATTCGGGTTTACAGTTCAAAACAGGTGTTCATTCTCTTTTAAAGTGGTGTATGGATTTATCACAGCTATAAGTATTTACAATTTATATCCAAACAATTAAAAAAAGAAGCACTGCAGACATGGAAGTGTCACATACAGCTACAGACTAAAGTGATGATGGCAACATTTTGTGTCACAAAAATGGTCTTAAGTGAAAATGTTCATTGAGCTTCTGGAGCCAGAGTCCCCAGAGTGTACATCCAGAATGCCTCCCAGTGAAGCCAATCGAGGCTCGCAGTATAGGGGCGAATCTGGAGCTGAGTTTCATATTTGAAATTCCAACCATGAGAAATAAAGATACGATGATCATGAGCCTGGATCCACTCCTCTATGTTATGAATAGGATTTCTTTTGACGGACAAAATGGCGAAAAAAAACAAACTATGGATCATGTAGAGCGGAAATGAAGGAAGACCAAAATGATGAGGCCACTGCAAGAGTTGCAGAGAGATGTATCTCAATGTAAGTCAATGGGAAAAAGGGAGAGAAGGAGCCGGAAGAACCTCCTGGAGCACTTCCTGTTTGGGATGTGGCAGCTAATGCGTTAGCTATGTCCACTCATATATACGGTCTATGGTTAATACAGACATTTTAAGACCAAAATAACAATTTTTTCAATACAAAGTAATTTGGACACAGGGCTGATGGAGCCGGAAGCCCGCCCCAATCCTCACTTCCTGTTTGGAACGCTACGGCTACAGTCTAGTCTACGGTTGTGGAAGTAGCCGTCTAAGCAAGAGATGTCCAGACTGACCTTTCCACACACACTTCCTCCAGCTCTTCTAGGAGGACCCCAAAGCACTCCTCCAGTGTGTCCTTAGACTTCCCCGGGGCCTCCTCCTGGTAGGACATGCCTCGAAAACATCTCCAGGAGAAACTCATTATGTTCGCTTATATCTGTGATCTTGTCTTTTCGGTCTCTGCTCACGACATACTCCTACAACTGCAATTCTCCAAAACAAGTTGTAATGCAAATGAAAAGCAAGAATAACTACCACCTCTCAGGATTCATGAGTGGTAACAACTGATGCCTGGAAAATATTTTTATATTCAAACATAAAAAACATCACGTTTGACTGAGTGGTTAGTGGTGATCAGAGAGGCCTTACGCCGAATGCCTCTGAAATAGATTCTAGAGACGTGCTCTGTATATAACAAATACATTAATACTTGAGATGTCATTGCATTGCCTGGAATGTTCCACAATAGAGCATTAAACGTATTATGAAAACAAGCCAAGTTACAGATCAGAAACTAGTTTAAAGCATAATATGAGCCTTACAAGTCCATGGACAGGAGCAAGTGGAAGGTTTGGTACAATTTAGCTGATGAGTCAAACTAAACTGAATCAGATCAGCAGGGGGCAGTAGAGCATCTTTCCCCAGATCTTGAACGAGTACATTCACCATGAGGAGTACTTAATGGATTAGCCAATAGAGATCTGAATTAAACTTCAAAAATCAAACATTATTAACACAATCTGCCATCTTTTTACATGCAGACAAATCTCAGAAGTGTCCTTTTTTTAGCATCAACACCTGCAAGTACACAACAAAACGGGGAGTGTTAAAATTGACTCTCACAGAATGAATTTTAACATTTTCCAGGATTTATATGAGTTCAATCTATTCTAGAGTTAATTTAATATCTTTGGAAATGTTAATGAAGTAACACTGGACCAAAGTCCCTGTTTAACAACGAAATTAAGAGTTATATTAATGTTTTGAAAGTAAACAGATAACAGTTTGTAGGGTTATCCTGATTTAGCTAAACAACACACAGAGGTGTTTTATTTTTACACTTCATTTTAGTTAATTTAAGATGAAATTATGTACAAAACTGGTTCAAACTGGTTTTCTCTCACGGGAGTTTGAAGTGGTGGGTGGGATGTGCCAAATTAACACTAGAGGAAGTTGAATTAACACTAGAGAAATTTGAATTAATACTAGAGGAAGTTGAATTAACTTTAGAGAAAGTCAAATGAACACTAGAGGAAGTTGAATGGACACTAGGGGAAGTTGAATTAACACTAGAAGAAGTTGAATTAACACTAGAGAAATTTGAATTAATACTAGAGGAAGTTGAATTAACTCTAGAGAAAGTCAAATGAACACTAGAGGAAGTTGAATGGACACTAGGGGCAGTTGAATTAACACTAGAGGAAGTTGAATTAACTCTAGAGAAAGTTGAATGAACACTAGGGAAAGTTGAATTAACACTAGAGGAAGTTGAATTAACTCTAGAGGAAGTCAAATTAACATTAGAGAAAGTCAAATGAACACTAGAGAAAGTTGAATGAACACTGGGGGAAGTTGAATGAACACTAGGGGAAGTTGAATGAACACTAGGGGAGGTTGAATGAACACAAGAGGAAGTTGAATTAACACTACAAGAAGTTGCATGAACACAAGAGGAAATTGAATGAACACTAGGGGAAGTCGAATTCACTACAATAATTTGAATGAACACTAGAGGAAGTTGAATGAACACTAGGGGAAGTTGAATGAACACTAGGGGAAGTTGAATGAACACTAGAGAAAGTTGAATTAACACTAGAGGAAGTTGAATGAACACTAGGGAAAGTTGAATGAACACTAGGGGAAGTTGAATGAACACTAGAGGAAGTCAAATGAACACTAGAGAAAGTTGAATTAACACTAGAGGAAGTTGAATGAACACTAGGGAAAGTTGAATTAACACTAGAGGAAGTTGAATGAACACTAGGGAAAGTTGAATGAACACTAGAGGAAGTTGAATGAACACTAGGGGAAGTTGAATGAACACTAGGGAAAGTTGAATTAACACTAGCAGAAGTGGAATGAATACTAGGGAAAGTTGAATGAACACTAGGGAAAGTTGAATAAACACTAGGGAAAGTTGAATTAACACTAGCAGAAGTGGAATGAATACTAGGGGAAGTTGAATGAACACAAGGGGAAGTTGAATGAACACTAGGGGAAGTTGAATGAACACTAGAGGAAGTTGAATGAACACTAGAGGAAGTTGAATGAACACTAGGGGAAGTTGAATGAACACTAGAGGAAGTTGAATGAACACTAGGGAAAGTTGAATGAACACTAGGGGAAGTTGAATGAACACTAGGGGAAGTTGAATGAACACTAGGGGAAGTCAATTGAACACTAGGGGAAGTTGAATGAACACTAGGGGAAGTTGAATGAACACTAGGGAAAGTTGAATTAACACTAGCAGAAGTGGAATGAATACTAGGGAAAGTTGAATGAACACTAGGGAAAGTTGAATTAACACTAGCAGAAGTGGAATGAATACTAGGGGAAGTTGAATGAACACTAGGGGAAGTTGAATGAACACTAGAGGAAGTTGAATGAACACTAGGGGAAGTTGAATGAACACTAGAGGAAGTTGAATGAACACTAGGGGAAGTTGAATGAACACTAGAGGAAGTTGAATGAACACTAGAGGAAGTTGAATGAACACTAGGGGAAGTTGAATGAACACTAGAGGAAGTTGAATGAACACTAGGGAAAGTTGAATGAACACTAGGGAAAGTTGAATTAACACTAGCAGAAGTGGAATGAATACTAGGGAAAGTTGAATGAACACTAGGGAAAGTTGAATGAACACTAGGGAAAGTTGAATGAACACTAGGGAAAGTTGAATTAACACTAGCAGAAGTGGAATGAATACTAGGGGAAGTTGAATTAACACAAGGGGAAGTTGAATGAATACTAGGGGAAGTTGAATGAATACTAGGGGAAGTTGAATGAACACTAGGGGAAGTTGAATGAACACTAGGGGAAGTTGAATGAACACTAGGGGAAGCTGAATTTACTTCAACTCTGGCAAATAACCCCACCTCGAACCCCCATTTAACTTTCAAATTGTTAAAATTACACTTTTTGTGTTAAAAACAACTCTGAAATATTTTACCCTGAAATTTTAACCTTCCAGTTAAAATTATTTTCAATACAACTTTTTTAAATCTATTTTTGATACTAGTTTACAATCAATTTCCAGTACTTTTGACAGCCCTAACACATACCAGTAGTCTTATTTGATTTCATGCATACTGTATGTAGTACTGTATTTACAGACGCACTGTGTCTTACTGTCTCCCTCCCCAAAACTTTTGTCCTGTACAGACTTCTATTTTCTTTTGCCTCATACACATCCATTCTAAAACACAGAAAAGACATGCAATTTTCAAATCTATCACAAACCCATTATTTTCCATTCACTTTTTAAACCACCACAACTTTCCCTCATTTGGTGTGGGCCTGGTTAGACATGGCAGAGGAGCAAAGTGGGTTCAGGAACTTGCCAGTCAGCCTGATCGCCGCGGAAACAGAGCACACTGGAGCGAGTTGGGCTTGATTGAAACTAGTCTCGGCTCATTCGCAGGGTTAAGAGAAATGAGACTGGGATCCCCTGTTTGGAAGCGGTAGTGTTCCCGGGCTCCAGCGCAGATGGCGGGGCAGTCTTCACTGGAGATTTGGCCATGTGGATGGAAGCAGGAGCAGGACAGTCCAAGAAAAGAGACAGCACCATCTCCTCTCCGGGTCGGACATGGAACGCCGATCTACAGCCAAGAATATTACACTGCAAAAAAAGAAGAAGAAGAAAAAAAAGGAATACTAGAGTTACATTTACAGTGAAAATTATTTGAATTTAGTTAAATTATTTTGGTGATTGGAGTTTTTACAAGATGTTATGTAAAGGGTATTGAGTAAGTTCATTTCTGGTATTTGTTCCTAACCAAACAAGGTTTCCGAGATAGAAATCGAAGACTGCTGCGCCCAATGTCATTTGTCTGAACTGTTTTCATTGTGTTTGCACGCTTTTGTGGTTTAAATAGTCATTTCAGTCATTTTACTTAGGGATGGGAATTCCGGCTCTTTTTAGAGAACAGGCTCTTTCGACTCGGCTCACTAAAAAGAGCCGGCTCTTTCGGCTCCCAAGCAGCTCTTCTGGTTGTTTTGTTGCTTTAATTAATTTATTATCAACAACAACATAAAATTATGCACAAAATTAATTACTAATGAAAAAAAACATGTTTTTTATTTATATATGTTTATATTATAAATATGCTTTTATTTAGTCACTCCACATAAAATGTAAAAAATAAATGGTCCTCTCTACCACCGCTCTACATACTTTTCTGGTACTCTGCTCAATATATACATTGAGTAAAAATGTGTTTAATGCAGCTTTGTGCACATTTGTTTACATTTTACAGAAACGAAACTTAAAGCCGCATGGTTCATTTGCATATACTATAAGTGCTGAAAAAAACGACGACTCGACGACTTTCTTGACAAAACCCTGGTACCTCTACAAAGAGGAGGACGATGCCCACTTGTACGACGAGGACTTCGACCTGGAGGCTCTGCTCTGCCCCACAGCAGCACAGAAGCCAGTGGAGACCCAACTGGTCCCTCCCAACATCCAGGACTCCTCAAACTCTGAGGAAAGAAGTCTGATCCAAAAACTTACAGCCCTGGAGGACAGTTCCCTGGTCAGTGCACTGTATGAAGAGTTGGAGCGGACAAGGGCCCAGCTTGGAGATCAGGTCCAAAGAACCTTTGATTTGGAGTGCAAGCTTAAGGCTGAGGAGCAGATGGGAAAAGAAAAGGCCTTAGTCCTGGTGGGGGGAGACAGGAGGTTGGCGTCAGCTCGTAGGGCACGGGTGGGGGTGTGATTGTGGAGGAGCTCAGAGAGGAAAGTGGGGGCCAGGTTATGGAGGGACTTGTGCATCTGTCCGTCCGTCCGTCCGTCTGTGGACACTTCAAAGCTTTGAAGCTCTTCTATTAAATTAACCAGTTCATATTTCAGTCTCTTATCTCATTGTTGTTGCTTCTATTCAGTATATAAATAACAAACAGAATCGCAGTCATATTTTTAACAAACTAACTGAAGGGATAATCCACCACATTGTAAAGAGATTCATTATGGTTTGTAAAACCATCATCTCGTACCATTAATCATTTAACATTTTTCAGTGTTTTTTTTTTACCTAATCACAAAAAATAACAGTGGTTTTACTTCCTCTGAATAAAATAAATGACTAAATAAAGAACCAGTGAACTTTGCATGTGTTCTATGACTGATGTCTCACAAAAATTATTGGTGAAAATTATCATAGTACTTTTCTATGGGGGTTCTGTCACCATGGAGATTTAAATGCTTTGCCTGTTATGTTTCTCAGTAAGGCATTAAACCTGTCTTGCATTTATTCAAATAAATGTTTTTATTACATAAAAATGCTGGGAGCTGTGTCACTTCTCTACAGGTAACTTTGGCGATTTGTAAGTTTGGCAACACCTGCTTGTCTCCTTGGAGATAAATGTTATATCATCACAAATTATGATTCCTCATCACAAACATACCTGGAGTTGCTTGTGTGTCTTGTTAGATCAGTTTCAGAGTATTTTGAGTGAGCTTATTTCAGACTTTAGTTTATTTGGTTTTGGAAGAGGAAGACGTACTTTGATACTCGAGTGCCGTGAGCGAGAGATGCAAGTGAAATGGGCGCACTGTAGAGCCCTGCTTAAAGAGGGGGGAATTTTACTTCTGTGGGGTAATAACTACTACCACAGTTCACTCAGGCACAGTTCACATTTAGTGTAGTTCAAAGTCGGGGCTGCGAGTCCATCTTATTCCTCGGAGGGGTTCTAATACAGTTCTAATACAGGACTAATATAGATTTAAACCAGGTCTAAACCAGGACTAATATAGGGCTAAGCTGGATCTGAACTAGGTCTATACCAAAACTAAATGAGGTCTAAACTAGGTCTAAACCCGATCTGAACCAGGTCTAAAACAGGACCACTAGAGGACAAAACCATTGTTTAAGTCTTAACCAGGACTAAATCAGGTCTAATATACTGTACAGGACTAAACCTGGAGAAATACAGTGACAAAATCAGGTCTAAGCCAGGACTAAACCAGGACTAATCCAGGTCTAAACCAGGACTAATATAGGGCTAAACCATGTCTAATTACTAAAAGTCTGACCCAGATCTAAACCAAAAGTAAACCAGGACTAAACTAGGTCTAAACCAGGTCTACACCAGTTTTAAATAAGGTCTAAATCAAGACTAATTGAGGTCTAATACACATGTGACCTCAAAGTCGTGAACTGCGTCTGGACCTCAGTGAATGAGGTTCTATAGAGTTCACTAAAGAGTGCAGGTCAGTGTAGTGTTTGGAGTTTAGGGCCTAGGATGGACATTCAGACACTTCCAATGTAATTATTGACATTCAGCATTGTGTAACTATGGCAACGCACTCATGTCCATATAAGGAAAGATTCACCTGGCGTCACCTGGCAACACGTTCCGTCAGACATTCTATTTCTTTGTGACATCATCAAGAGTCTCTTATAAAGGGTTCTATAAGTATATAAGGGTGACACAGGTCCTGAGAAACTCACTTCAACTCAGACCTTCGACTGATACACAACTACGCAACTCGCAGAAACAAAGATTACACGTCTGAAGACGACGAACTCCTCTACAGCCAGGAGTTCAACACACAGCGTTTCAGGGTACGTAGTCCACACACACCTTTAATGATGCATGTCCATGTGTACTCAGATGTATTTGAATATTTTTCTCATGTTCAACAGAGAAAAAACAAAGTTACACTGTCTCCAGTGTCGTGCAGCAGCAGCACCGGTGCAAAGTCGAGGTAATGACCAATTCTCAGTTCATTAAAGGTGCACTATGTCACTTTTATGGTCAAATCAAATGTAGTTAAAGATCATGCAAAATTTACTTTTCAGACTTTTAACCATGTTACAGTTGTTTCCCCTTCTCATTTACCCGCTTGAAGTTGTGTACCAAAAAAGTTACACAGTGCTGCTTTAAGAATATCTCATGTGACCTTAGGTGTAAACAAGAGCTCCGCCAGCGGGGCAAAATACGCCCGTACTTTGAATTATTATACGCCCGTTGTAAGACGGGACGTATTATGGTATGGCGCTGTCTGTCCGTCCCTCTGTCTGTGGACACTTCAAAGCTTTGAAGTCTTTGAATTCTGTCTCCATGACGACTTTGACTTTGAGCTTTGACTTCAAAAGATAGGTAAGGTAAGGTTTATTTATACTGCGCTTTACACAGACACATGTCCCCAAAGTGCTTTACACAGCATTTTACAGAGCATTCTTCATTCACTCCATACCCGGTGGTGGTAAGCTACTGTTATAGCCACAGTTGCCCTGGGGCAGACTGACGGAGGCGCGGCTGCCAAGCCAACAGGCGCCAACGGTCCCTCCGACCACCACCAACACTCACTCACACAACTTTTACACCTACAGTGCATGTTTTGGGTTGATGGGGGAAACCGGAGTGCCCGGAGGAAACCCATCCAGACACGGGGAGAACATGCAAACTCCACACAGAAAGGCCCGGGCGACCCGGGGATCGAACCCGCAACCTTCTTGCTGTGAGGCATGAGTGCTAGCCACTCAGCCACCGTGCCGACAGAGACAAAGTGAACGTTATTCTGGAGCTGTGGGGGGTGAATGTTTCGAGACTTGATATCAGAAATTGGTCAGACTCGACAGAGAAAGAGACACAGCAGAGAAACCGCAGACGAACTTCCATGCTGTAGGTCAGTGGTATCAATTTTATGTGACTTCAGGTTTTTTCACACTTGTTATTATTATATTGGTAGTGAACTGCCTTATTGTGCTTACCGGTATGTGCCATAGAACGCCAGTATTGGAATCTTCCAAACTGCACCAACAATTCATCTTTAACTAGGTTTGACAAATTCTAACTTAATTCTATATACAATAATTCAAAGTACGGGCGTATTTTGCCCCGCTGGCGGAGCTCTTGTTAAATTTAGTAATATTATAAATTGATTAATGGCATGTTAATGATTACAACGTCGCCCGTTAGCGCTAACAAGCTAACTGGTTGCTAGCCATAGTGGTTGGTTAACTCGCACAAACCTAGTCACTCTAATCTAATATCAGTATATCATACTCGCCAAAATTATTGGAATACGGTAATTAAACATAGCTTACTTCTACAAGTTCTTACCCGACACTAGTTGGGTATGCTAACTTGTTTTACCGGTCCTGCGCGAGAGTTGGCTTTACCGGCCTCTTTGTACAATTAATAAAATCAAATGTCCCTTTTCTTTTGACAGAGCAAAATGCAGATCTTTGTTAAGACTCTGACTGGTAAAACCATCACTTTGGAGGTTGAGACCAGTGATACAATTGAAAACGTGAAGGCCAAGATCCAGGACAAAGAAGGTATCCCTCCTGACCAGCAGAGGCTGATTTTCGCTGGTAAACAGCTTGAAGATGGCCGCACCCTTTCAGACTATAACATCCAGAAGGAATCCACCCTCCACTTGGTGCTGCGTCTGAGAGGCGGTATGCAGATTTTTGTCAAGACCCTGAACGGAAAGACCATCACATTGGAGGTGGAACCCAGTGACACCATTGAGAACGTGAAGGCAAAGATCCAGGACAAAGAAGGTATCCATCCTAACCAGCAGAGGCTGATTTTCGCTGGTAAGCAGTTTGAAGATGGCCGCACCCTCTCAGACTACAACATCCAGAAGGAATCCACCCTCCACTTGGTGCTGCGTCTGAGAGGCGGTATGCAGATTTTTGTCAAGACCCTGACTGGAAAGACCATCACATTGGAGGTGGAACCCAGTGACACCATTGAGAATGTGAAGGCAAAGATCCAGGACAAAGAAGGTATCCCTCCTGGCCAGCAGAGGCTGATTTTAGCTGGTAAGCAGTTTGAAGATGGCCGCACCCTCTCAGACTACAACATCCAGAAGGAATCCACCCTCCACTTAGTGCTGCGTCTGAGAGGAGGAAACTAGGAAACTCCTGTTTTGGAAGAATTGTTCAAATTGCTGTTTTTTGTTTTAAATATGTTAAATACTTTTCAATAAAGTTCATGCAATCCAGTGCTGCTTCTTTATTTGCTGTGCATTAGACCTGGTAATAAGACAATTGATTCCACAATTTATAAACAAGCAAATTGGCCTACACATTGTCTCCAATGTAAAGCATGAGTAACACTAGCTAAACAGTACAATACAATGGCAAGAAAACACTTGTTCATAACACATTTTGGTTGTTTCTTCACAATCGAATGTCTTGTTCTGCCAAAAGGGTAAAGTTGACAATACATTTGACACTACAGAATGGTCTCTGCACAGGAGTCTTCAAAGTGGGTTCTCGGTGTGCTGTAGTAGTCTCTAGATAGGTCTGGGCTCCTTTTGTAGCTGGGGAGACAAGGGTGATGTTTCCTGATAAAGTCAGATTGACAGTTGTCGGTCCTCTGTACCCGGAGCACTGGGGGCGGCGTAGAGTTCCCTGAACTGTAGCTCATCTGGGAGTGCACAGGCGACGGGGGACAGATCTTCAGATGCACGGTGATGCTGAGAAAGCCAGGTTTACACAAATCATTCTAGAGTCTAGACCCGGACACGTAGTTAGGCAATGCCCTTCTCTGACTTAAGTGGGCGCTGTTGACCATAGCAAAAAGTTTCTCAACTGAATTCTCAGTTTAGTGACTTTGTTACTGCAGACAAGAGAACTGTTATCCAACTAAGATTACTGTAAAGAAACAACCAAAATACTGTACACATCTATAACAAGAGCTCCGCCAGCGGGGCAAAATAAGCCCGTACTTTAAATTATTGTACATAGAATTAAGTTAGAATTTGTCAAACCTAGTTAAAGATGAATTGTTGGTGCAGTTTGGAAGTTTGACATTCCTAGGTGAGACGGTTGTCGAGTTAGAGCGCGAACAAGAAATTGTCCACAGACAGACGGACGGATAATCAATAGGGAAATCTGGCTCTTGCAGTGGGAGTATGAGTATGACATCATCACATTTTAGTCTTAACCAGGACTAAATTAGGTCTAATATACTGTACAGGACTAAACCTGGAGAAATACAGTGAGAAAATCAGGTCTAAGCCAGGACTAAACCAGCACTAATCCAGGTCTAAACCAGGACTAATATAGGGCTAAACCATGTCTAATTACTAAAAGTCTGACCCAGATCTAAACCAAAAGTAAACCAGGACTAAACTAGGTCTAAACCAGGTCTACACCAGTTTTAAATAAGGTCTAAATCAAGACTAATTGAGGTCTAATACACATGTGACCTCAAAGTCGTGAACTGCGTCTGGACCTCAGTGAATGAGGTTCTATAGAGTTCACTAAAGAGTGCAGGTCAGTGTAGTGTTTGGAGTTTAGGGCCTAGGATGGACATTCAGACACTTCCAATGTAATTATTGACATTCAGCATTGTGTAACTATGGCAACGCACTCATGTCCATATAAGGAAAGATTCACCTGGCCTCACCTGGCAACACGTTCCGTCAGACATTCTAATTCTTTGTGACATCATCAAGAGTCTCTTATAAAGGGTTCTATAAGTATATAAGGGCGACACAGGTCCTGAGAAACTCACTTCAACTCAGACCTTCGACTGATACACAACTACGCAACTCGCAGAAACAAAGATTACACGTCTGAAGACGACGAACTCCTCTACAGCCAGGAGTTCAACACACAGCGTTTCAGGGTACGTAGTCCACACACACCTTTAATGATGCATGTCCATGTGTACTCAGATGTATTTGAATATTTTTCTCAACTTCAAAAGAGAAAAAACGAAGTTGCACTGTCTCCAGTGTCGTGCAGCAGCAGCACCGGTGCAAAGTCGAGGTAATGACCAATTCTCAGTTCATTAAAGGTGCACTATGTCACTTTTATGGTCAAATCAAATGTAGTTAAAGATCATGCAAAATTTACTTTTCAGACTTTTAACCATGTTACAGTTGTTTCCCCTTCTCATTTACCCGCTTGAAGTTGTGTACCAAAAAAGTTACACAGTGCTGCTTTAAGAATATCTCATGTGACCTTAGGTGTAAACAAGAGCTCCGCCAGCGGGGCAAAATACGCCCGTACTTTGAATTATTATACGCCCGTTGTAAGACGGGACGTATTATGGTATGGCGCTGTCCGTCCGTCCGTCCGTCCGTCTGTGGACACTTCAAAGCTTTGAAGTCTTTGAATTCTGTCTCCATGACGACTTTGACTTTGAGCTTTGACTTCAAAAGACAAAGACAAAGTGAACGTTATTCTGGAGCTGTGGGGGGTGAATGTTTCGAGACTTGATATCAGAAATTGGTCAGACTCGACAGAGAAAGACACAGCAGAGAAACCGCAGACGAACTTCCATGCTGTAGGTCAGTGGTATCAATTTTATGTGACTTCAGGTTTTTTCACACTTGTTATTATTATATTGGTAGTGAACTGCCTTATTGTGCTTACCGGTATGTGCCATAGAACGCCAGTATTGGAATCTTCCAAACTGCACCAACAATTCATCTTTAACTAGGTTTGACAAATTCTAACTTAATTCTATATACAATAATTCAAAGTACGGGCGTATTTTGCCCCGCTGGCGGAGCTCTTGTTAAATTTAGTAATATTATAAATTGATTAATGGCATGTTAATGATTACAACGTCGCCCGTTAGCGCTAACAAGCTAACTGGTTGCTAGCCATAGTGGTTGGTTAACTCGCACAAACCTAGTCACTCTAATCTAATATCAGTATATCATACTCGCCAAAATTATTGGAATACGGTAATTAAACATAGCTTACTTCTACAAGTTCTTACCCGACACTAGTTGGGTATGCTAACTTGTTTTACCGGTCCTGCGCGAGAGTTGGCTTTACCGGCCTCTTTGTACAATTAATAAAATCAAATGTCCCTTTTCTTTTGACAGAGCAAAATGCAGATCTTTGTTAAGACTCTGACTGGTAAAACCATCACTTTGGAGGTTGAGACCAGTGATACAATTGAAAACGTGAAGGCCAAGATCCAGGACAAAGAAGGTATCCCTCCTGACCAGCAGAGGCTGATTTTCGCTGGTAAACAGCTTGAAGATGGCCGCACCCTTTCAGACTATAACATCCAGAAGGAATCCACCCTCCACTTGGTGCTGCGTCTGAGAGGCGGTATGCAGATTTTTGTCAAGACCCTGAACGGAAAGACCATCACATTGGAGGTGGAACCCAGTGACACCATTGAGAACGTGAAGGCAAAGATCCAGGACAAAGAAGGTATCCATCCTGACCAGCAGAGGCTGATTTTCGCTGGTAAGCAGTTTGAAGATGGCCACACCCTCTCAGACTACAACATCCAGAAGGAATCCACCCTCCACTTGGTGCTGCGTCTGAGAGGCGGTATGCAGATTTTTGTCAAGACCCTGACTGGAAAGACCATCACATTGGAGGTGGAACCCAGTGACACCATTGAGAATGTGAAGGCAAAGATCCAGGACAAAGAAGGTATCCCTCCTGACCAGCAGAGGCTGATTTTCGCTGGTAAACAGCTTGAAGATGGCCGCACCCTCTCAGACTATAACATCCAGAAGGAATCCACCCTCCACTTGGTGCTGCGTCTGAGAGGCGGTATGCAGATTTTTGTCAAGACCCTGAACGGAAAGACCATCACATTGGAGGTGGAACCCAGTGACACCATTGAGAACGTGAAGGCAAAGATCCAGGACAAAGAAGGTATCCATCCTAACCAGCAGAGGCTGATTTTCGCTGGTAAGCAGTTTGAAGATGGCCGCACCCTCTCAGACTACAACATCCAGAAGGAATCCACCCTCCACTTGGTGCTGCGTCTGAGAGGCGGTATGCAGATTTTTGTCAAGACCCTGACTGGAAAGACCATCACATTGGAGGTGGAACCCAGTGACACCATTGAGAATGTGAAGGCAAAGATCCAGGACAAAGAAGGTATCCCTCCTGGCCAGCAGAGGCTGATTTTAGCTGGTAAGCAGTTTGAAGATGGCCGCACCCTCTCAGACTACAACATCCAGAAGGAATCCACCCTCCACTTAGTGCTGCGTCTGAGAGGAGGAAACTAGGAAACTCCTGTTTTGGAAGAATTGTTCAAATTGCTGTTTTTTGTTTTAAATATGTTAAATACTTTTCAATAAAGTTCATGCAATCCAGTGCTGCTTCTTTATTTGCTGTGCATTAGACCTAGTAATAAGACAATTGATTCCACAATTTATAAACAAGCAAATTGGCCTACACATTGTCTCCAATGTAAAGCATGAGTAACACTAGCTAAACAGTACAATACAATGGCAAGAAAACACTTGTTCATAACACATTTTGGTTGTTTCTTCACAATCGAATGTCTTGTTCTGCCAAAAGGGTAAAGTTGACAATACATTTGACACTACAGAATGGTCTCTGCACAGGAGTCTTCAAAGTGGGCTCTCGGTGTGCTGTAGTAGTCTCTAGATAGGTCTGGGCTCCTTTTGTAGCTGGGGAGACAAGGGTGATGTTTCCTGATAAAGTCAGATTGACAGTTGTTGGTCCTCTGTACCCGGAGCACTGGGGGCGGCGTAGAGTTCCCTGAACTGTAGCTCATCTGGGAGTGCACAGGCGAAGGGGGACAGATCTTCAGATGCACGGTGATGCTGAGAAAGCCAGGTTTACACAAATCATTCTAGAGTCTAGACCCGGACACGTAGTTAGGCAATGCCCTTCTCTGACTTAAGTGGGCGCTGTTGACCATAGCAAAAAGTTTCTCAACTGAATTCTCAGTTTAGTGACTTTGTTACTGCAGACAAGAGAACTGTTATCCAACTAAGATTACTGTAAAGAAACAACCAAAATACTGTACACATCTATAACAAGAGCTCCGCAAGCGGGGCAAAATACGCCCGTACTTTGAATTATTATACGCCTGTTCTACGACGAATTATTGTATATAGAATTCTAGAATCGGAATTCCACCAATCAGATTGCAGCAACAGAACTTAAAGACACTACAAAGCAGAACATTTGAGAAGAGAGTTCAGATCTATGGCACGTAACATAAAAGGACAGAGATGGAAGATAAAAAGACAGAGATGGAAACGATCACAGTTAGCAAGAGCGACGGGCAGGTTTTCGCAAAGGGTCGGGCCGTGACCTTGATCTTTGACCCTGTGACCTTGAAATCAATAGGGAACATCCTTGACCCATGGGGTGTCCATCCATGAAGTTTGACATTCCTAGGTGAGACGGTTGTCGAGTTAGAGCGCGGACAAAGCTTCAAAGACTTCAAAGCTTTGAAGTGTCCACAGATGGACGGACAGACGGACGGACAGACGGATGGACAGACGGACAGGGAGTTCACTGCTACACTTCAGCAGAAGGACAAAAAATCCAAGACCTCGTTACTAGACATGAGGAATTGTAAAGTACTGGAAAATGTGCAACTCAAACAAGAGCTTGTCCTCTCAAAAAAAATAATCAAAAATATGAATGAGAAAGACCTGGAGGTGCAAAACCTCAATGCTGCTCTTCAAAAGGAGGACAAGCAACTAAAAGACCAAGAGAACGCATACAAGGAGATCCGGTACCTGTACAATTCTAAAATACAGAAACATGTGCAACTAAGACAAGAGTTTGCCATCTTCAAACGAGTCATAGAAAAGGCAAACGAAAAAGACTTGGGGCTGCACAAACTCATCCATACTCTTCAGGAGAAGAACAAACAACTACAAGAAGAAATTCATGCACATCAGGAGTTCCGGTGCCAGTATAACTCTAAAGTACTGGAAAACGGGCAACTCAAACAAGAGCTTGTCATCTCAAAAAAAGCTATGCAGAAGATGAAAGAAAAAGACATGCAAAACCTCAGAGCTACTCTTCAGAAGAAGGAAAAAGAGCTCCGCCAGCGGGGCAAAATACGCCCGTACAGACGGACGGATAATCAATAGGGAAATCTGGCTCTTGCAGTAGGAGTATGAGTATGACATCATCACATTCTAGAATCGGAATTCCACCAATCAGATTGCAGCAACAGAACTTAAAGACACTACAAAGCTTTAATGTGTCAAAGCTCAAAGAAGCAGAGAATGTGGGTTGTTCTCACTTTCAGCAGCAGAACATTTGAGAAGAGAGTTCAGATCTACGGCACGTAACATAAAAGGACAGAGATGGAAGATAAAAAGACAGAGATGGAAACGATCACAGTTAGCAAGAGCGACGGGCAGGTTTTCGCAAAGGGTCGGGCCGTGACCTTGACCTTTGACCCTGTGACCTTGAAATCAATAGGGAACATCCTTGACCCATGGGGTGTCCAGCCATGAAGTTTGACATTCCTAGGTGAGACGGTTGTCGAGTTTGAGCGCGGACAAAGCTTCAAAGACTTCAAACCTTTGAAGTGTCCACAGACGGACGGACGGACGGACAGACGGACGGACGGACAGATGGACGGACGGACAGCGCCATACCATAATACGTCCCGTTTTATCACAGGCGTATAAAAACAACTGCAAGATCAAGTGGACGCAAATAAGGCTCTCCGGTCCCTGTATAATTCTCAACTAGAGGAACAGGTGGGACTAAAACAAGAGCTTGCCGACACCAGCAAAGCCTATGAGGAGTTGAAAGAAAAACTTAAAGAACTTACAATGGGGACTCCAACCACTCATAATGATGTTAACAAAGTGTCCAGAAATGTGCAGGAGGTGTCTTATGAACTGTCCTCAGTACGAGAGGAGATGAGCTTCCTGAAGATTACCAGCATTATCCTTACCACGCATCCATCCATCCATCTTCTCCCGCTTAATCCGGCTGGGTCGCGGGGGCAGCTTGCTGCCACGCATTATTAAATAAAAATAAAAATAATTGAAATGTGTGCTTTGGCCTGTATTTAGTTCTTATTCATGTTTTATTGTTTGTTTGGTTTCACATGGTTTCATTCACATTCCAGTCACAGATCATACTGCAGTGGCCTATTACTGATGCAGAAATAATGTAATGTAACGTAATAAAGTGAATGGACAAAAAATAATACAATATATGATAAAAGAAAGCAAAAGATTAAAATGGCAATGTGAAAGTTTGATTTATTTCATGTTGGAATCAAATATGAGAGTGAGAGGTGGAGCTGAACAATATATCTTAAAAATATTGATGCAAATAACCAATAATGGCAAAAATAAAAATACAATACAAAGTTCTCCATATGAAGAGTTTTTTGAAAATAGATGTAACAAGAGCTCCTCCAGCGGGGCAAAATACGCCCGTACTTTGAATTATTGTATATAGAATTAAGTTAGAATTTGTCAAACCTAGTTAAAGATGAATTGTTGGTGCAGTTTGGAAGATTCCAATACTGACAAGGTTTTCGCAAAGGGTCGGGTCGTGACCTTGACCTTTGACCCTGTGACCTTGAAATCAATAGGGAACATCCTTGACCCATGGGGTGTCCAGCCATGAAGTTTGACATTCCTAGGTGAGACGGTTGTCGAGCTAGAGCACGGACAAGGTAATGTGTAGTTGTCTTGTATTCTCTCTCTCCCGTTGCCTAGCAACCGCTGCAGCTGGAACTGGAACCTTTGAACTTTAAACTTCAAAGCTTCAAAGACTTCAAAGCTTTGAAGTGTCCACAGACGGACGGACGGACGGACGGACAGACGGACGGACGGACAGCGCCATACCATAATACGTCCCGTCTTCAAAACGGGCGTATAAAAATGGCAGATTTTAGTCACAATTTCCTTATTGCGTACTTCTTTAACCCAATTTGGTCTTGGTATAAGTTTTAATTTTGCTTAACTTCTTGTGTGAGAAAATGTAAATATTGCTATGATATAAGTTGCGATACAACATCTAGTTCTCCAATATTAAAACAAGAGCTCCGCCAGCGGGGCAAAATACGCCCGTACTTTGAATTATTGTATATAGAATTCTAGAATCGGAATTCCACCAATCAGATTGCAGCAACAGAACTTAAAGACACTACAAAGCTTTAATGTGCCAAAGCTCAAAGAAGCAGAGAATGTGGGTTGTTCTCGCTTTCAGCAGCAGAACATTTGAGAAGAGAGTTCATATCTTTCATGAAGACAAAGCTTCAAAGACTTCAAAGCTTTGAAGTGTCCACAGACGGACGGACAGACGGACAGACGGACAGACGGACGGACGGACAGACGGACGGACAGACGGACGGACGGACGGACAGCGCCATACCATAATACGTCCCGTCTTACACAACGGGCGTATAATAATTATAAAATGTGTCATATTACACATTGCATTCAAGTTTAATCGTAAGAATTTTTGTGAGGAAGGCATTCCTCAAGGAGGAAGGCCTGCCCCAAATTGCTGCCGGATCTCAAATAAAAGCCTGGGGGGTAATTCTATCAAGCCCGCTAAGCACAAATCCCGGCTAACTTCCATAAACGCCACTAGTTTTACCGAGAGTTCGGTTCCATGACTCTCGCTAACGTGAATGTCCGCTGAGTTACTGGGGTAACAGATGCTTCTGAACTACCCCACTCCGGGGCATGTTAACTCACGCTTAATCAAGAAGTGTTACAAAGAACACAGACCTGCAGTAAACAGTGTCAAACAAGCAGTTCCGCATACTTCACACCTGATTATCTGTGTGGTCCGAAAACAAGGATGACAGTGTCAACAAGAAATAATTTACCTTACATTCTCAGTCAGTTTCAGTGAAGTTCCAGTAATTAAAAATATATCTTTTCAATTGTTGTCTTTAGAATATCTTCAAACATGGGAATTTCCTGAAATCAGGGAAAGAGCTTTGGTCGAGTGGTTAAGTGCTCCACATGTCACACGGGCGTCTCGGGTCCAATTCTTATTTCTGACAACATTTATGCTTGAGTGAAGAATTTGTTATATTAGTTGGTGCGAGTACTTTCACACATTAAAAAGAAATTAAACTGACAAGATGCTCTACAAATATGTCCATTTGTTACGGCATCACTGTACTCGCTGAGCATCGATCGCAGGTCTCCCACAGGACAAACTGTTACAATTCCTCTCCTCCATGAGCTTTTCTTGACAACACTGATGAAAACATTCACTGTAGCAAACTGGACGGCTTCTAGAGAACTTAACTTAGGCATTTAAGCGGTCGGCTCTTCTGCCAGGCCATGGCGCTCGACTTGGTTATTGCAAGTGTATTATCCTTCTTTGTAATTGTGCTTTTATATTCCTTGTACAGTTCTAAAAGTATTTTTGTTCAACATGATGGCGTTTTCGACAATCACTTAGGGCCCCCGTGCAGGCGCCTGATTGTTTGTTCTATGTTTTGCCACACTGACAGAAAACTCCTCTGGTCTGGTAGGTGATTGAAACGTGATGGGAATTCCCCCACTGTACTTTTAGACACTCTAGGAACCACTAATAATCCTGCATTCTGAGAGCGAAGTGCTCTATTTGGCTGATAGGGGACAATGGCATCCTGAAGATATGATGGGGCCATATTGTTTAAGGCTTTGTATGTCAGGAGGAGAACTTTGAATTTAATTCGAAACTCGACAGGAAGCCAGTGAAGTGATTTTAACACAGGACTGATGTGATCACTTCTTTTAGTTCCTGTTAGGACTCTGGCCGCTGTATTTTGGACCAACTGGAAGCTTCTTAAAGTACCTTTAGCGCAGACGGCGAGCAGAGAATTACAGTAATCTAGTCTGGATGTAACAAATGCATGGACAAGTTTTTCAGCATTATTTTTAGGCAAAATATTTCTGATTTTAGTTATGTTTTGCAGTGAAAATATGCAGTTTTACAAGCTTGGTTTATATAAGCTGTGAATGAGAGATTTCAGTCAAATACGACGATTACGATTCGATTTTTTACAGTAGAACTTGAGGCTATACTCACATTGTCAAGTGAGATTATCTGGTCAGACAGAGAATCTCTCTGACCTTTAGGACCAACAACATTGACCAGCCAGGTAAGCCAGGGTTCTCACTCCACATGTGGCAACTAGGGCAGGAAAGAGCGAGAGGTTCAACCATGATGCTAGTCGGCTAGGCTAGATCAGGCTGAAACTACAGAGAGAGAGGCTTAGTCCACAAATTACGGAGAAATAGATACTGAATAAACTTCGGTGGTTTGAGAAAGTATTCAGGCACTAGTTTAGATGTTGGATTCGTGGATTAACAGATTCAGTAGAGAGACGCTAGCTATACCGCTCGCAAAACAGAATTCACTCACCGGAAACCAGGCCTCGAGTAGTAGTAGTAGCACTAGTAGCAGTAGTAGTAGTAGTAGCAGTAGCAGTAGTAGTAGTAGTAGTAGCAGTAGTAGTAGTTGAAGCAGTAGTAGTAGCAGGAGTAGTAGTAGTAGTAGCAGTAGCAGTAGTAGTAGTAGTAGCAGTAGCAGTAGTAGTACTAGCAGTAGCAGTAGTAGTAGTAGTATTAGTAGTAGTAGTAGCAGCAGTAGTAGTAGTAGTAG
Organism: Odontamblyopus rebecca; assembly: GCA_030686955.1. Taxonomy (NCBI): domain Eukaryota; kingdom Metazoa; phylum Chordata; class Actinopteri; order Gobiiformes; family Gobiidae; genus Odontamblyopus; species Odontamblyopus rebecca. Next base: position 32,260,492 of record CM060664.1, read on the forward strand.
TAGTAGCAGTAGTAGTAGTAGCATTAAGGTAAGGTAAGTAAGGTAAACTTTATTGTCCCCGAAGGGAAATTTGTCTTGGGCCACAGCACCACCAAAACTGCAGAACATACAAATTCACATACAAAGACAGTCAGAAAAACATACAATAGGTAAATAGATCACTGTGAATACAATATCCGCTTCCTGACAGCATTGAATCCAAGCTCCATTAAATTAATCAAATCCAAAAGTCCACCATAATAAATATTAATAAATACAATTAACAAAAAGTCCACGTTCATAATATCAAAAAAATAAAAAATACATAAAAATAATTAAAAATCATTAAAAGTAGTCTTTGTCCACACACAAAATCCAATTCATTGAGCAACAACCATTAAAATCTGAGCATACTGCTATAAATATTTAAATCTTACAATTCATTAGATAAGAACCTAAAAGACCAAGGGCACATGATATGATGAATAATAATGCAGAACAACTAGTTCTTATTCAAGAAAGTGATCGCTGTAGGGATAAAAGAGAACCTATAACGGTTAGTTTTATGTCTGATGGCTCTGAATCGTCTGCTTGAAGGTAAAAGATCAAATTCTGAGTACAAAAAGTGGTTTTGGTTGGTAGAAATTTTCCTAGCTAGCTTAAGTATTGTTTCCTCAAAAATGGTTTGCAAAGATGGATGGTTATTGCAGCCAATTATTTTCATGGCTACATTGAGGATCTTTTGAAGTTTAGTTTTGTCTTTCACAGTTAACCCTCCAAACCAGGCAGCCATGACATACCTCACTAAGCTCTCTAACACTGCAGTATAGAAGGTGAGTAGTATTTTGGAGCAGACACCAAACAACCTCAACCTCCTCAAGAAATAAAGTCTTTGGGCAAGTTTCCCACAAAGATGATCCACATGGTCACTCCATTTGAACTGGCTGTCGATGTAAACACCCAGATATTTAATGGTGTTCACAGTTTCAATCGGTCTACTGTCTATTATCAGAGGATCATGTACAGTTACATTCTTAGGATCAAAAATGATCTCTTTCGTTTTCACCGTGTTTAGTAGCAGATGATGATCCTTACACCATTCTTTAAATTGATTTACTTCATCAAAATAAACTGTAGGGCTGTCAGCTGCAGATAGGAGACTAACAATAATGGTATCATCGGAAAACTTTACAATTTTGTTTTGACTATGGTTACTTTGGCAGCTATTAGTGTAGAGCGTAAACAGCACCGGAGAGCTCACTGCGCCTTGTGGCACCCCAGTATTACAAGATAATGCCTTAGAAAGAGTGCCATTCAGCCTTACTTGTTGTGTCCTATCTGTCAGCATTGACAAAAACC